>RJWT010011047.1:0-23640 GCA_004365215.1 Cuniculus paca | reverse complement strand
TTGTTTTTATCACTATTTTATCACATTTGGAGTGCACAGCCTATCGAAGTGAACTACCTCATTTCTGCCAATTAGAGCTGAGTCTTCTGCCATAGTACCCTCTTGAAACCCCCTCCACCTTACAAATGTTTCATAGGAGACTAGGTTTTAAAGGGGTTGCCCCACGATTTGATCTTCTACTGGAAGACTGGAAATTAGTCTAAATAAGAGAAGGTGCTGCAGAGAAGTTAGCAGAGGCTGGGCAGGTAAAAGGCCCACAGAGGAAGCCGAGGTTATGTGATATGATGGTTATCTAATCCTAGGGACATGGGACTTGCTTTACATATCTGATCCATCCTTCACTAGATAAACCTAGCTCAACGATGCACAACAGGGTGTATGTGTGTGTGTGTTTGTATAAGAAAAAAAAAGTGAGTTGGTAAGGCTGGGTTTTAAGACCAATACCCTTGTATCCATTCTGTGCTGTGCAGGAATGGCTATATGAAAAAAGGACTAAGATTCTGAACCATTCAACATTCTTGGCTTCCAGGAAGACCCATAAGAGAGGGCCTCTTTATGGTGCCAGGAGCCAGTATCCTGCCCTGCTGCAGTAGTGATGAATAGTGTCTTGGTAGCTAAAAGAAAAGGGGAGTTTCGTTTACATGCTGTGAGATCACTGCAAACCTACCTCACTGTGTTGAGACGGGACAAATGCAATAGAACGCATTGGGTAGTGTGTGTCTGATCCTGATTTCTTGTCTCCCCCAAATGCTGCCCCCCTCCTAATTATTATATTTGTCTGGGCTTTGTAGGACTTTTGCTGAGTCTCTGAGTTGGTGATTGCTAGGTGGCCTAGTTTGTGTAAATATAATGTGTTGGTCTTTTCTCCATGTTCTTTTGGGGTTTTATTGTTTACAAAATTCTTTTTGTATTGAGAGAAAAATAGCCAAAGCATCTTTGACAGAAGGTTCTGCACCAGGCAAAAGGATCTGAAAAATACTGGGGGAGGCTGTTTTTGAAGTGGGGATCTTGAACCATCTTTGCTTTTGCAGTCCCCTTTCCCTTGTTTCTTATGTGGGACCAAGTCTGTCCTAAAAATTTGACTCCTACCTTCTTCTCCCCCTAAAGAAAACCTACACACATACCTATTTAATTCTTGGGAGTATCCCTGCAACTCTTAAATGACTTATGCAGAAAACCTGAAGGAGCAAGGATCCCCTACCCCTTGTTCCCAACCTCCTGAGTCAAGATGGTTATTTGATGCAATTCATGCCAAACGCCTGCTGTTTGGATGGATCAAACCTACTCAATTTGTAATCTAGAAAAAAGCAAGTGGGGTTAGGAGACCAGGAAAGGGAGTATGAATGTATATTCAAGTCACTCAGGAACTTTTATGCAGGTGTAAGAAACTTATGTCAAAGTGGCCTCAAGATTGTTTAATAGGAGACAGACGAATGTAACTCCATGTTTACTGCTAGAAACCAAAGCTTTGTGTGAAATCTTGAATTTATGGAGAGGGATGGAGGGGGGAGGGTGGGAAAGTATATACCTGTTTATTCTTTCCCTGAACCCTTCACATCATTCCTGAAATGCCCAGGACCAAGCCCCCTTGGGCTTTGGTGACCCCATCACTGGGGTGTCTTATTTGATGGTTGATTTTGCTGTACCCCTGTACACTTCCTTTCCTATTTTCTAATCATTTTGTAACACGTGTGCTGACTTTTTCTTCCCTTCTCCTTTTCCTGGGAAAATACAATGAATAAAAAGTCTTATTGGTACTCAAATGATTCTCATTGTTGGATTGTTTCGGGTGTTTTTTCCTCCCATAACTCCCGCCTTCTCGGACTGGGACTTAGAAGTCACAGAAGAACCATTAAGTTTTTCCCCTTCACCACGTTGTTAGGAGTGAATCTTTTAAAAAAGTTCAGTCCTCATGGCACCTCATTACAGTGGATTTTTGTTTCTAGTTAAGGCCTCTTGTCCTTTCCTTGGAAGCTGCCACATTCAAGAGGGGATTAGAGTCTTGGCATGCATAAGAATGGGGTTGCCTATACCACTGGCTGGGATGAAAGGATGGGGCCATGGCTTGGGGCATGAGACCCTAATAATACTTTGTTCCCTACTCCTCAAAGCCCTTTACAATTCTTAATTAATTAACCCCTGCAGCACCTAAGAAGGAAAGTATGATTCGGAAATGGAGAAGTTGAGGCCAAAAGTGATTCACTAACTATAAACCAACATTTTCTTCGGGCCAAAGTTTGCTAGCATTTTAATGAATATTGAGTTTTTAAACGTCTGTCTCCCCTCAAGGGAAAATCGCTCATTTGAGGCAAAGGAAACAGTGTAAGGAAACAAATAGGATTAAATCTGCAAACTGGCAACCCCAACAGAGAAAGAAAAGTTTCACGGAGCCTGTCCAGGATGATTGTGGCCCCTTAACTTTGTACTAAAAGTCAAAACTGACAATGGAAGCTCACAGTTCAGGAAGTTACTACTGCGTTTATGTTAAAGGGCTTCATCAAAATTGAAATAACTGCTAGGCTGAAAGTGAATCCCTGCTTCACAAGGCAGAGGATGGGTGAGTTACTCATCTCCAGGGCTCTTTAATCATACTGCCTCCATCGGCTACTCCCCTTCCCCATGGGAGAGTTGAAACACAGGAGTCCTGGACCAGGCAAACAGTCCACTACTGAGCTACACACCCTGACTGTTCCTTTAAAAATAACCTTTCCGTTAGAAAGAGGAAGACAGCATTGTGGAGGACCATTGCAACATCTAGTCCTTATCCTGTTTGAGATTGCAAGCCAAAGTGAGGTAAAACAAGGTTTGTTGAAACTGTTCAGATGGAAGTTGTTTTATCCTTTGAAAGGAATACCAGTTGCATCACCTACTATAAATTTGTTTCAATTTTGCGATAATGAACTACCAATCTGCTGAAAGTTCAGCAAGGTTTAGTACAAAACTAATACCCTTGATTTTTCTATCTTGGTTAATTTCAGCTGCTGTTTTCTTTTTCATGTTTTCTTCCTCCAGTCCTTTTTATTTTGAGGGAAAGTTTCGCTAAATTACCCAGACTGGTCTGAAACTCAATCCTGCTTCAGCCTCGCAAATAACTGGATTACAGGCTTGCTCCACCGCACCCTGCTAGCTTTAACGTTATTTTAGGAGCTTTGATTCAGTGATATTGAGATTGAACCTAGAAGTAATTCTTAGTGCACAGCTGTTTTTGGTCCTCTCCCCCTCTTTGAGTTGCTTTAGGTGGGTCCTAGGAATACAGAAATCATAAAATCTGGGTAGCTACTCAAGAGCACAAAATTGACCAGAGCTAGGAACTTCTTGTCAAGCGACTAAACCCACCTGATAAAACGCAATACTGTAAAAATAAAAGTTTTAAGACTAAACCGTAGCAGGGCGCGGTGGCGCACCCCAGTAATCCCAGCACTCAGGAGGCCGAGGCAGGAGAACTGCCCTGAATTCGGGGCCAGCCTGGGCTACATAAGCGCGTTCAACGCCTGCCTGCACTACATAGCGAGACCCTATGTCAAAATAAAACAAAGCAAAACAAAGGCTAACCCATAACAGGACTGCTAACGAAACCTAGCTCTACAGCGCCTTCCAGCGTAAAACCCGACTGGTTGAACACCTTACCCCATTTCTCTGCTAAGTAATGTCAGCGGCCAAGAAACCACTCAACTTCTGAGCATACTTTCCAGAGGGCTTCCACCTCTCCCTACTGCGCTCGGACTTGCCTTCCTCTCAGTTGCCCAGCACAGAGTCTGGAACGCGCCCACCCGCCCCCACTCGGTCACGTCAACTGGGCTTTCCCGGAGCCCCGCCCACACCTTGCGGGAGCGTGCGCGAACAGACCCGGAATGCGCCAGTCGCTTCCCCAACCTCACCCGCAGGCGCAGGGTGGGGCTCCGCCCACTGGGTGATGGGAGGGGCGTGGTTCAGCAACCAGAGATGACGTATTTTTCCAGCGCCACGTCGTGCGGAAGTGTCGACGCTCAGCAGTAGTTGAAATACTCCCGGCAGAGCCGCTCGGTGCTACATCCCAGCAGATGAGCGAGGTGACAGAGAGAGAGGAAGAGCTGCGGGAGAGATAAAAGTAAAACTAGGAATAATTAGGAGACCAGTAAGGTATGAGGTCACGGGTGCAAGAGCGGAAGGGGTTAGTGAATGGGAATGCAGAATGTGAAGTGGCTTGAGGGGGAAGATTGAAAGGGAAGATGCGGGGGAATGCTCAAGAAGTAGGCACCAGGGATGTGGCCGGAAGCAGACTTAGATGTTAAGAAGTCAGTTCAAATCGAAGGGGAAAAATGGAATCAAATTCCACTAAGAACGAAACAAAGACTTTTTGTCCCAAAGGTACGTTTGGCTTGTACATCTCTGGGTGGTAAAAGATTAGCGACTTAGACTAGTATCTTTGATTCTAGTGCTGGCTGCTTTCCACAGTCCACGTGAATCTCTAGGAGTCGGGGCTAGCTTTTTGGAAACACTGCTGATTTATTTTCTGCCTTCTTTTCCAAAGTTGTCTGGCTGGTATCTTGTTCTGGGGTGATTTTCTGACGGGGCAAGAATTATGTCATGGATCAAGGAAGGAGAGCTATCACTTTGGGAGCGATTCTGTGCCAACATCCTAAAGGTGAGCAATAGCCCAGAGCACCAGTTGTCCTTTTTGGTCAGTTGGGCAATTTTTATCAAAACCTGTTATTAAAGTTGAGCAATCAGTGATGTTAAGTGGAATTTAGCAAGGGAACTAACCCTTAGAATTGTAAGGTAACTTTCAGGTCTACATTTCTGGTAAGTTACTGTTCCAACTGACATTTTTCAAGCAGCTTAGGGTCTCCTAGCATCATTGGGCAGTATAGAATGTTAAGGTTTCCTTCTAGAAAACCGAAGTTTGTTTCCTTGGAACTTTGACCCACTGTTCCTAGTATTGTCCTTTGGGTGTTTTTTTGTTTTGTTTTGTTTTGTTTTGTTTTGTTTTGTTTTGTTTGTTTAGACAGGGTCTCACTCTGTAGTTCAGGCTGACCTTGAACTCACTTTGTAGCCCAGGCTGACCTCAGACTTCCAGCCATCCTCCTGCCTCTGCCTCCCAAGTGCTGGGATTGCAGGGATATGCCACTATTCCCAGCCTGTCCTCTGGGTTTAAATAAAATAATTTTTCTTTGAGGTGGCAGTACAGGATACTGGTTAACAGTTTGGGCTTTGGAGGCAGCCAAGCATGAGTGAAGACCTATTATTTATTGACCATCTAACTTTTAATAACTATAGAGTTAGTAGGAGGATAAATTTAAACATACATATAAGCCACTACTAATGTCAAGCAACCAGAGTGTCCAGCAGCTTTTTTTTGTGGGGGAGGGAGATTGTACCTAGGGCCTCCTGCATGCTAGGCAAGTACGCCTACATCTGCTTTGCTTTTGAAAGGCTTCATGTGGGAGACAAAAATAAAAAATATTAACGAAGTATTGGGGAAACATTCAAAGATTAACCCCTCCAGGTGAGGGAGGATATTCTAAAGACTCTTTAAGTTTTGCTGTGGTAGGCAACCCAGAAGTGCTCTGTGCCAGATAAGGAATTTTGTCTGTCTCAAAAAATATCTTTTTGTTTGTTTTGAAATGGCTCCTGACATTGAATTTTTGTTTTGTTTATTTTTTAAAGAGACAGGTCTCAGTTTCCCAAACTGACCTTCAATTCCTGGGCTCAAGTGATCCTCCTAGTTCAGCTTCCCAAGTAACTAATACTACAGATGTGTGCCACTGTGCCTCTCAATTTTTATAAAAATCCCGATATTTGGTTTATTGGACAATTAGAAAATCAGAACAGTATTGGGTCCCAACTCCTGTATGGCAGTGGTTGCCTAGAGCTAGGGAGTGAGTGCCTTTTTTCTTTTTTCTCTTTTTTTGGAGGGGAGCGGCATCCGTCTTAACTCCTGGTGCAAGCTGTCCTGCTCAGATACCTAAGTAGCTGGGACTACAGGCATATGCCACTTTTCTGGCTTGGTGTCTCTTTTGTGTGGAAGATGCCCTCTTTATTTGATTGTTCTGCCAATCAATATTCTTCCTTTTTTATCCTGTTGGAGACTCATGAAACCAAGATGGTAGCAAAGAGCATATTGGTGCTGGGTGTGGTGGTGCATATGTCATCCCAGTACTCAGAAGGCTGAGTCAAAGGGATTGCTGCAAGTTTGAGGCCAGCTTGCACTACATAGTGCAGTTCAAGTTCAGCCTGAACTTCATGGTGAGACTCTGTCTCAAAAAACCAAGGGAAAAAAAAGAGCGTATTGTTAAAAGATGAACTCTGGCTGGGGATGGTGGTGCACACCTGTAATACCAGCATTCAGGAGGCTAAGGCAGAAGGATCACCACAAGTTCAAGGCCAGCCAGAGCTATATAGTGAGTTCAAGGCCAGTTTGAACTACATAGTGAGACCCTGTCTTAAACAAATAAGAGCGAGAGAGAGATGAACTCTGGACAGACAGACCTCAGTTTGAATCCTTGCTGTGTATTTTCTTAAGATGCATGACTGTAAGTCACTTGACCTCTCTGAGGCACAATTTTTTTACCTGTAAATGGTAATACTAGTTACATTGTAGAGTTGTAGGATAATGTGAAATATAAAAAGTCCACCATAGTTTCCTATGGCATGTAGTGGTGTTCAATAAACATAATATAAAAATAAAATTCTTGCTGGGTGTGGTGGCACACACCTGTAATTCCAGCCCTTGGGAGACTGAGGCAGGAGGATCCCCTCAAGTTCAATACCAGTCTACGTACATAGTGAGTTCAAGACCAGCCTGAACTATATAATAAGACCCTGTCTTAAAAAAAAGAATAAAATAAATAAAAATAAAGTCTTTAATGCTATTGTATTGAGTCAAAATTCCTTTCCTCAGGATTTTTATCCTATGACTCAAACCTATCATCTTGGTATGTGGCATCGCCCCCCAACCCTGAAGAGTATGACTTGGCTCATTATATATCTTCTTATTTCACAGGCAGGCCCAATGCCCAAACACATTGCATTCATAATGGATGGGAACCGTCGTTATGCCAAAAAGTGCCAGGTGGAACGGCAGGAAGGCCACTCACAGGGCTTCAACAAGCTGGCTGAGGTGGGTATGAGGTGGCTGGTGAGGTGGCAGAATCTAAAGTGAGCAATCTGTGGAGAATTGAATTATGGGTAGAAAATGGAGTCCCTGAATTCCCTGTGGTTTGAAATTTTTTTTTTGGCACTGGGAATCAAACTCGGGACCTTGTGCTTGCCAGGCAGATGCTGTGCTGCTGAGCTATATCCCTGGCCTGAAAACTTTAACAGTTCTGTCTCTGTTTTATTGCTTGCTTGCTAAGTATTGATCTCATGTTGACATTAATAAAAAAATTCTCCAGTGAATTATCACAAAATATTAAAATAACAATTGCTACCTCCTGTTACCTTAATAAATTAATAGTTTTTATTGTTCTGTACCTCCTCCATTGCATATAGTATGTCCTGTATGAGAACATTTATAGACTTGCTCTGTAGTTCAAATAACTTTATTTGATGTTTTGGCAGCTATTTTTCTAAGTTGATCTATATTTTTAACTATAACTTTATCATGGTATTTGATATGTTTAGCAGCTCGACTGTTACAGGACATTATCAATAGATGTTGTAAAATAGTGCTGATTTAAAAAAAATAGTGCTAGCTGGGCATGGTGGTGCAGACCTGTAATCCCAGTACTTGGGAGGCTGAGGCAGGAGGATTGTTGCAAGTTCAAGACCAGACTGAACTGTATAGTGAGAGCCTTGTCTCAAAAAGAATTTTTTTTTA
This sequence comes from Cuniculus paca, assembly GCA_004365215.1. Taxonomy (NCBI): domain Eukaryota; kingdom Metazoa; phylum Chordata; class Mammalia; order Rodentia; family Cuniculidae; genus Cuniculus; species Cuniculus paca. Next base: position 15,842 of record RJWT010011047.1, on the reverse strand, counting down.
TTAGTGTATGTTTGTAGTAGAATAAGTTTTTAGAAGTGACATTTCTGGAGCAAAGATTGGGTGCCTACTCATCCTACTTTGCAAAGGCTGAGGAGTTTCTCAGGATGCCTTTCAGTGCTAAACTGGGGAAAGTCCCAGACCAGTTGGGACATTAGTCTTCATAAAAGTCATGAACATTTGATGGTTTCAGTGCATATTGCATAATGGAAAACGTTACATTGAACAATGAGAATGGAATATGACAGTCTTGGTGAAGCTTTTATTTTTCTCCTAGCGCTAGGGATTGAATCCAGGGCACTGAACTACGTCCCAGCTTTGTGTGTGTTTGTTTATGGACAAGGTCTTCCTAAATCACTTAAACTGCCCAGGGTGGGTTTGAATTTTTCATCTTACTGTGTCGTCCTCCCAGAATGCTGAGATTATAGGCTTGCACCATGACACCCAGTTTAAACTTAACTTCTTGTGGTGCTGGAGATTGAGTCCAGGTCCTCATATGTGCTAAGTGCTCATTCTACTAAGAGCTACCCCTATCCCTTTATGAAAATAACTTTTAAAAAGAATGGAAATAAAGCCCTTAGGCACAAGAACATGCCCTGTGTGGTGGTACACACCTGTAATTCCAGCACTCTGGAGGCTGAGACAGGAGGATTTTTGTGAGTTCGAGACCAGCCTGGGCTACAAAGTGAGCTCAAGGCCAGCCTGAACGGCATAGTGAGACCCTGTCTCAAAAAGACAAGTGCCAGGGATTTAGCTCAGTGGCAAGCATGAGGTTGTGAGTTCGATCCCCGGTGCCGCAAAAAAAAAAAAAAAAAAAAAATGCCCTGATTATATGGCAGTAATATTTTTTTTTAACCTTAAGCAATTGGCAGACCGCTTCTTGCTAGCACACTGTAGAAATCTTTAGGTTTATTATCCTCTGGTTCTCTTTTGTAATTAAGAGGTAGTTTTGCCTAGAGTTTGGAAGCTTAACCTAAGAATTCCTTGGTATAGACAAAGTGCTTTTTTTGTGTTTTTGAGACAGGATCTTGCTATGTAGTTCAAGCTGGCCTTGAACTCACTAAGTTGGCCTCCAACTTACAGTGATCCTCTTGCTTCAACCTCTTATGTTGGCATTGACAAGCATGTGTCACTATGCCTGGCTGGGACATAGTTATTAACCTCTTGTAAAGAGAAAGAACTCATTACCGCCGGGCGTGGTGGCTCACGCCTGTAATCCCAGCACTCGGGAGGCTGAGACAGGTGGATCGCTGTGAGTTCGAGACCAGCCTGGGCTACAAAGTGAACTCAAGGCCAGCCTGAATGGCATAGTGAGACCCTGTCTCAAAAACAGGGCTGGGGATCTAGCTCAGCGGTCTAAGTGCCTGCCCAGCAAGCGCAAGGTCGTGAGTTCAATCCCCGGTGCCGCAAAAAAAAAAAAAAAAAAAACAACTCATTACCACTCTTGTCCTGCCACTTCCTGGCTTTGTGGCCTGTAGTAATTTATGCAGATTCCTTTTGCCTCAGTTTCTTCATCTAATACAGTGTTAGCACGCTGTACTTTGAGAGATTAATGTGAAGATTAAGCAAGATGGCATGATCAAAAGCATTTGGTATAGGGCTTGACCCAAACAAAGTGCTTAAAAGAATTAAACTTTTGACCAGGCATTTATCTCAGTGGCATAAGGCCCTTTCCTGGCAAGTGCAAGGTTGTGAGTTCCATCCCTGGCACCAAAAAAAAACAAAAACAAAACAAAAAAAAACTTGTTAGTAGCAACAGATTCTGACCCAGATGTGCTATTCAAAGATGCTGCCTTACAAGAGCTGTAGAATCTGAGTCTAAGCCAAGCATGGTGACACATACCTGTAAACTTAGTGCTCTGAGATGTTGAGGCCGGAGATCACAAGGTTGATGCCAGTCTGTGCTGCATAGGGAATTTAAGGCAAGCCTGGACTATATAGTAAGACCCTGTCTCGGACAGCCCCACTCCCCTCCAGAAGAAGTCTATTCTATGTGTCAGGTTCTTACTGGTATTTTCCTAAGATACTAGTGGATTTGTGTGCATGCATATCTGTCTGTTAAGGACTCAGAGATGTAGCTCTGAAGTTTTGGTTTGTTCTACTTGAATGTCTTTTGGCCTCTGGCTTTAGTCTTCAGCTCCCCACCTTACTGTTGTTATTCTCAGCTGCAGCTTCTCCTCCTAATGTTAGTGGTACCAGATTAGAGCAACCCCAAAGAACTGAGTATGAGTTTCTTTCCTTTTTTTTTTTTTAATTGCGGGGTTGGGGCCAAACCCAAGGCCTCGCACATGATAGATAAGCCCTCTACCACTGAACTACATGTCCAGCCCAATTTTAAGTTGAAGTATGACCTATTTCATACAGTGAAACATGGATTTGAGGTTTTGGCAGTTGCATTCATGTATCTAACCTATACCCATGTCAAGATAATTCAACCATTCTCCAACAGGTTCCTTTGTGCCCCTTCACAGTCAACCCCTGTTCTGCCTCCTCCCCTCACCAAGCAACAATTGTTCTGATTTCTGTAACTATAGATTTGCTTTTCCTGTTCTAGAACTTCATATAGTGAAATCATATAGTAAAGTTACAGGCTTTTGGCATGATTCTTCAACTCTCAGAGCCTGTTGTATTATCTGTAAAGTAGACATGGAACCCATAATGCCACTTTTAAGTGGTTGAAAAAATCAAGTGAAGTAATGTATTTGAAAAAGCTTTACTGACTATAAATGCTACAGAGCTGTCCATCCAGTTGTTGCTTTTATTCTTAGCACCCTTGAAGCTGGGTGTCGTGGCACATGCCCGTAATTCCAGCAGATAGGATACTGAGGCAGGAAGATCACGAGTTGGAGGCCAGCCTGGGTTACATAGTGAGATAAGGCTTGCCTTAATTACACAGTGAAACCCTGTGTCAAAACACAAACAAAAACTTAGCAGCCTCTTAATCTAGCAGAACAGTGCAGTTATGCTTTAATAATATCTTACATTTTTATATTGTTTGTTAGCCACTTGGTGAGAGATGGATTGTAATAAGGAGACTTAAACCCTGGGAGGTTAAATGATTTGCCTACTGTTCTGTAACAAGTCCACGATGGGATCAGGTACTAGAACCAGTCTTTTTGTTCTTAGCAAACAGTTCTTTCCTGCAAGTCACAATGGAATCAGTATAGTGGTATTCACTAAAATCACGTTTTTCAGTTTCTGCCTACTTGATTATTGTGATATAAGCACTGATGTGATTCAAGCTTTCTGAAGGTTTGGGTAGGAAAAGAGTCAGTCTTCCACTTCAAGCTGTGAATAGGGTAAAAGAATCTCTTATTTCCTTCCCACTCTCCTTATACCCAGCTGTTTGCCTTCTCCCCTCTCAGACTCTGCGCTGGTGTTTGAACCTGGGCATCCTAGAAGTGACAGTCTACGCGTTCAGCATTGAAAACTTCAAACGTTCCAAGAATGAGGTTGACGGAATACTGGATCTGGCTCGAGAGAAGTTTAACTACTTGATGAATGAACAGTAAGATGCTGTCCAAGGAGAAAGTGTGTTCTTCCACCACCTCCAGCCATTCTCTGGCCCTCACAGCTCTGTTATCTGGGGCTTACTTGAAGCATTCTAAACCCTTTTAATGTTAGAACTCTTTGGCGAATATAAGAAATGCAAATCATTCATTGTTTTCTTTCTTTTTTTTCTCACTTTCCCTTTCCTCTTTCCTCACCTCCCTCTTTCCTTTTTTTTTTTCCTCCTTCTTTTACTTTCCTTCCCTGTTCCCCCACCTCCCAATACCAGGGATTGAGTGCAAGGTCTCACATGCTAGACAAGCCGTATACCACTGTGCTATATCAACAGCCCTTCGTTTTGTTTTGTTTTGTTTTGTTTTGTTTTGTTTTCCTTAGTTTTGCAGCAGGTTCTTGCTAACTTGCACAGGCTGGCCTCCAACTTGGGTCCTCCTACCTCAGCCTTCTGCATAGCTAGGATTACAGTTCTGTGCCACCACACTTGACTGACTGACTGACGGACTTCAGTTTTTTCTTCGTGTGTGGGAGGTGCATGTATTTGAGGATAAGGAGGTATTTCACAGAATTTGGGTATAGCCAGCCTCAAACAAAAATAAAATCAAGTATTAATCTGAGTCTCTTTATACATTTGTTTCTTCTATGTCTGCAGAGGAGCTTTCAGAGAGACAACCCACAACAAACTAAATCTCTTCATTCGCCTGCCTTTGATCAAATTTCTATCCCAGGACCAATAAATTGTGGCCAGGGAAGTAGAAGGAAAGAGGAAGAAGTCATTTTCTGTTGCACAGAGAGTTACTGCAGTTACTATGCTCCCTCTGCAGTCTTGGGTGGGGATGGAATGATGCATAATAGACTCTGGGGAGGTATCAGTATCATCCTTAGCTGTAGCTTCAGCAATAGCTGTTGAGTATTGGCTTAACATAGGGAGCAAAGCCGGAAATGGGCAAAAAGGAATATTGATACCATTTGCCTCAAATTGTGGAGCCTTCTGTTAGAGTTGCCCAAAAGTGTTCACTGCAGCTATTGACTGTCCAGCTTTTACTATACCAGGACTAGCAAGATGAGAGAACAGAGCTTAGAGTTCTGCCAGAGAATGTCCTGGAAGGACCCTTTAGGAACCTGGTTCTTTCGTTGCTGACCTTTTATGGGTCAGGGGAGTAGGGAGAGTGGCCATACTCCTGTGTCCATAGGATGGTGAGATCCTGAGCCAGAGACATTGCTCTGTGGTTCCTAGCAGAGCCCTGTGATGCAGAGCTCACCCCAGGTGGTGGGTTGGAGATGTGAGGAACACTTTCAAGTATTCAAATTCTTAACCTTTTTAAAATGCACACCAATCTTTTCGCCAGGCCCTATATGCCAGGCCCTTAGCCCAGGATGTGTTCTCATTTAATGGTCACATTATCTCATGAGAAACAGATGTTAGCCCAAAATTAGAGAGGAAGAAGTAAAGGCCAGGGAAGTTAAGGCATATCTTAGATCACACAGTAATCAAAAGGGCAGAGCCATATGTCTACTGGGTCTTTCTGGATCCAGAGTTTATGACTTGTCTGCTACACTGTGCACCTGGAGACAGGAAGCAAAGCTAAGATCAAGACATATGGCAATAGAGATGCTCCTGAGATTGGTCATAGTTGAGAAAATGATCTTGTCATGAAGTCCTGGCCAGAGCAAGAAGAAACCTCAGAGACGCTTTTCCAACAGTATCCCACAGAACTCCAGAGTTCTAGAGTAGACCACCCAAGGCCCCAACAGCACTGGATATAAGATGCTCACTTGTTTTTATCTATTTTATGTATTAAGTTTGTGTATAAGACTGATTCGAAGAAAGAGTTGTTTGGTAAGAAAGCTTGAAAATTCGCTGACGTTAATTTCTTCTGCTGGGAAATTAAACCCTATTGAAGAGAAGGGGAGCGCTTACCTGTGGTCACAGCAAGCTGTGCCAGAGCCAGTGTCGGAGCCCAGATCTCCTGACTTCTCCCAGGGCTTCTGTACCTCCTGTCTACAGACCTCACTTAAGTACTCATCTACATGCTCACTTACTTACTCTCACTTGACAGATGCCCATGAGGATAGTATGGCAGAGATCATTGTCACCCTCAGTTTACAGATTTGGGGGGTAAAAGGGGCAGGCGGAGACTGACCTCAGAGAGGATGAGCGTTTATGCAAGGCCAGTAAGTGAGGTGCTAAGTCTTGAATCTAGGGTCCATTGCCTCCACCCACATGCTGGGAATTGAACCCAGGGCTTACCTCACCTTTTTATTTTTATTTTGAGAAGAGTCTCACCATGTTGCCGGGTAGCACTCAAAGTTGTGATCCTCCTGCCTCAGCCTTCTGGAGTGCTGGGATTACAGGTGTGCCCTTCTTATTCAGATTTTGCCTTGACTCAACTATACATTTGTATACTACAGCTCCAGTAGGTTCTTGAACCTTAAATCATCCTTCACAGTGTCTAAGGAAATGTGGTTGAAAGTTACATGTAATAAATAGGCTAAGCGTGTGACTTTCAACTCTGGTTGAGGTTCTTTTGAGACCTACCAGAGGCCACCCCACTCCGTATTAAATTACCACTTCCCAAACCTGAAGCCCTCAGTTTCTCCATAGCACATACACCATTCCCAGGTGAGAGATGCCGGGTAGCAGTACAGTGAATTCATTCTCACTATGTGCAGATGAGTTAATTGCATGGAAGTGCTATAATATTGTGATTAAGAGGGCAGGTTCTGTGGCCAGATTCCCCAAGTTCAAATCCTAGCTATGCATTTACCAGCTGCCTCAACAAATCACTTAATTTCTCTGTGCTTTGGTGTCCTTATTCGTTAAACTAATTACAGAATGTACCTTAAAAGATATGGCTAAGGACAGAATGTGTTCGTACATATAAAGCACTTAGACTACCGTTTGGCACCTAGGAAACAATGTTAGCTATTACTATTTTTGATTTTTTTTTTGAGACAGGGTCTCGGGTTGGCCTTTGCCTTGAACTTACTATGTAACCCAAACTGACCTTAAATTCATCATCTTCTTGGCTCAGCCTCCCAAATGCTGGATTACAGTTTTGTAGCACCATGAGTGACTGTCAGCTGTCATCGGAACATAACAAAAATAACCAATAATGCACTCCTGCCTTTCCGCAATTGCTTGTCAAAATGGGACGGACATACCACAGAATACGTAGAATGCAACCCAGCAGCAAGAATACCTGTGATGGTATAATGTGTAGTTAAGAGCTTAGGTTTTCTGTTTTCTTTTTGTTGTTGTTTGTTTGTTTTGGTTTTTGAGACAGGCTGGTCTCAAACTCATGGAAATCCTGCCTCAGCCTCTCAAGTGCTGGGATTACGAGCATGTACCACCACACCCAAAAAGAGCTTATACTTTTCAAGGCAGACAGACTTGAGGTTCAATCCAGACCCAGCACACGATGACAGTGTGATCTTAGACGGTCCTTATCTGACTATCCTGTCCTGTCTGAGCTCAATGTTATAGTAAAGTCCTTTTAGAGGGGAGCAGGAAAATAACATGCATAATACAGTGCCAGACACAGGAAAACACTCAGAAATAGGTGGTTGATTATTATCAGAGCATCTTTTTCTCTCCAGCTTTGTCCCAATACTACATTCATTTTCCTTACCAGGGAGAAACTGCAGAAGTATGGGGTGTGCATCCGGGTCCTGGGAGATCTACATTTATTACCCTTGGACCTGCAGGAATTGATTGCACAAGCTGTACGGGCCACTAAGAACTACAATAAGTAAGTTTCCAGATTCCCCTGTATCAGTCTTTGACTCCTTACCAGTTTTAGGGAGCCAATCTGAACTTCCCTTGATCTGCATTTTGTGTAGTGGGCAATGAGGAAGTGGTTTGGGATGCTTACAGACTTCCTCCTTTATGCAGGGCAGACTAGAGCTCTTACTGCTATACCATGTTATCTGTGTTTATTCAGATGTTGACACAATTTCTTGCCAAGCATGGTGGTACACACCTGTAATCCCAGCACTCGGTAGGCTGAGGCTGGAGGATCAACATGAGTTGGAGGCTAGCCTGGAATATATAGTGAGTTCAAGGCCAGCCTGAACTACACAGTGAGACCCTGTCTCACAAAACAAAAATAGAGACACACTTTCTCATCCTTTACCCACCCCATCCCAGAGTTGTATGCAAATGCGCGCACACACATATTTTTTTAACTTGACAAGGGTTCAGATGGAAATACCATAGCCATCTTGTTTTGAAAAGATTCCCTGAGTAATTATTTTTCTACCCCACTCCTTTAACCTATGGACAGGATGACCTTGGGAAATCACATAAATACAGAAAGGAATGGAATTCAGTAATCCAGATTTGACTGTGTATGGCATTAGAACATAATATGTACTTGACGTTTGTTCTGTGTCTGATCTCCTTTGTGTGTGCTGGCTTCACAGTGGACTCACACCCTCTGTAAGCTGGTACAGTAGAAGGGGGAGAGGGTCAGGAGGGGAATAAAGGCTGTTTGGTACAGTATTTGTCTTATAAAATTAACAGCATATTTTTTCCCAGAAGTCTTGGAAATAACAGAAAGTTCATAATCTCATCTTTTGGAAGTATAAAAAGTTAACATTTGGCGCGTATGTCCTTCCAGGAAGGGGCTTCTCTGTAATCAGGGACTCCAGTCATCAGTCCCTGTGCCTGTTTGATAAACTATTCTGTTCTCCCCTCGTCAGGTGTTTCCTGAATGTCTGCTTTGCGTACACGTCCCGTCATGAGATCACCAATGCCGTGAGAGAGATGGCCTGGGGAGTGGAGCAAGGCCTGCTGGATCCCAGGTATCCTGGCTTGTTTCTTGTGGTGACTGATAGGGAGAGGAGGGATACAACAAACCGTAACAGCCCCACTTCGTGCCAAGTACAAAGATGATTTTTTCAGGAGTGCACTTTGTTGCTGGGAGACACTTTTAGATGTATCATGTTACAGTTTCACAAAAGATGAAGGTATTTTTTCAAAAAAGAAAAACTTAAACATTACCAACAAAGTGGAATCCTAGTAATTAGAAGTAGGAGGCAGTTTTTAAGTCATCTATCTGTTTTGTCACTTTTATGTTATTACTACATAACCTTTAGTAATAATATTGGTAAACTAATAATAGCAATAGTAAAATAATAGTCAAAAAATAACCTAGGCGATGTGTTACATTCTGTATTTTATTCATTATTTTCATGTGTGAAAGATTGAAGTCTTTTGTTCATTTTGTAGATGAGAAAGCTGAGAGTATTCAATAATTTACCCAAGGTTATTCACCAGTGATTGTCAGAGTGGGGCTCATATTTAAAGATGTCTGATTTCAGAGTTCTCATTTATTTCTGTTGTATGAGATCTTGGGACCCAGGGACAGATGGACAGACTGACTGACTGACTTTCTTTCTTTCTTTCTTCCTTTGCAGTGCCAGGAATCGAAACCAGGGCCTCTTGCATGCAAGGCAAGAGCTCTACTACTGAGCCATATCCCCAGTCCTCTGATTCCATTCTTGAATTTAATTCATTTGGCTGAAAACTAGGTTAAAAAAATATCAAGAAATTAGGGCCGAGAATGTAGCTCAGTGCTAGAGTGCTTGCCTAGCATATATAAAGCCTGGTTTGATCTCCAGCACTGCAGAAAAAAGCAAGATGTTGCTTGGTGAAAATGGAAAGTAAGAAGAGTTTTGTTTTGGTTTTTTTGAGACAGTGTCTCGCTATGCAGTTTAGGCTGGCCTTGAACTCACAGCAGTCCTCCTGCCTCAGCTTCCCAAGTGCTGGAATTACAGGCATGCACCACCACACCTGGCAAGAAGATAGTTTTAAAAACTATTTTATGAATGTCTTTCCTCCCCAACAGCCAAGTGATCTTTCTGTGCCGTTTAGTTCATCCGGTCAATCATTCCTTTCAACAAATATTTTTAAGTACCATCTATTGGTAGGCATATTCCTGTCCATAGGAGATACAGTGTTGAGCATAAGAATACATATTTTCCACCTCATGGCGCTCTGGTAGAAGAAACAGATGTTGAAATTATACAAATAACATAAACTATGCATGGTGACACATGCTTGTAATTCCAGCACTTGGAAGGCTTAGGTAGGAGGATTGAAAGTTCAAGGCCAGCATGGATAATTTAACTTGTCCCAGAAAAAAAATAAAAGGGCTGGAAGATGCAACTTAGTGTGTCCAAGGCCCTGGATTCAGTCCTCAGCACCATTAAAAGAAAAAAAAGCATAAGCTATAATTCTGATAAGTACTGTAAAGACACGCATGCATGGTACAATAAGAGAAAGAGACCTGTAGGGAAGACCCCAAGCCCCGGAAGGAGGAATAGGCAGGAATGTGAGGACCTCACTGGTTGCAGAAAAACTGTTGAACAGTTCAAGTAGAATAGGTGGAAGAGAGCCCGAACTATGGTGGTGCAGCCATGAATAAAGCAGACTGCTTCAAGAGCTATGAGCAGATGAAATCAAGAGGGCTGAGTGCACTGACTGGGGGAAGGATGTGCTGAGAGTGACTCCAGAGTTTTTAGCAGTGCTCTTCACCATGGTGCTCTTCACTGTGCTTGGGATCCACTTTAAGGAATAGGGCCAGAAGTTAGGTTTTAGATCTCTTGTAGATGTTGAGCAGAGATGTCAGGTCAGCAGTTTCAAGAGGGGGCAGGGCTTGGCAAGGAAGACATTAAGGCACAAAGGAATGTTCCCTGGGAGAAGAAAGGGCCTAAGGTGGAGTTTTGAGAAACCGCCTTTATTGGCTAAGTAGCTTATAGGAAAAAAAGACAGTGAACAACCAGAAAGGTAGAAGACCCAGGAGCCAGTGTTACACAAAATCTAGGAAAGGATGTAGTTTGGTGCAAGTCAGGGAGGGGCACAGACATGTGGTAGCAGTGGTGCTGCATGCTATAAACAGATCTGTTAAATTGTCTGAAAATTAACTGTTGGGGAAAAATTTAGGTTACCAATAAAGTAAGTAGGAATGGGGACAGTCAGGAGGGTGAGGTAAAATAGGGGCACATAAGTAAGTGCAAGTTATTGGTATTTTCTAATTTTTAACTTGGGAGTGATTTCATAGTTATTCATTATATTGTGGTTTATAATATGTTTTAAATAATCCTTTACATGCTTAAATAATCCATTAAAAATTAAAAGAGATATGTGTTTATGGTAGAAGTAAGCATAAACAAGCAAGCTCTTTAACAAGCAGATTTAATATGCATTCCTGTCCAGGACCGGAACTCTAATCTTGATGCCTATCCCATCGTACTTTACCCTCACACCACATGGTAGAGTCTACTGACCTTACCTCCTACTTATCCAGCAGTTTTTCCTCATCTTTCTTCTCTGCCTTGCTTCCTTTAATAACTTGCCTACGTGGGGTTCTCATGCAGGCAGCGTGTGGGCTGGGCAAGATTACCAGGGTCAGGAGGCCGATGTCTCAACCCACCAGCACCTGCAGCTTGATGTGCAGCGTAGGATAGGCTCATCAGCCCTGAGGCAGTGTTCTATACATTATTCAAATTTAGGCAAATCTACATTTATATCAGAAAGTTAGTGAGTTATTACAGTTAGGCTGTACTTAGGAGCCAGACTTTCCTGTTGTCTCATCACCACTATTTGGCTCCTCCTTTTGGTTTCCTCCAGGGCATGTTTTTTCCCTCACAAATTGATAGATTGTTTTGTGAATTTGGAGTTACTGAAGGAGGGTTAAGATTGAGCCTGAAGGATAGTTAATAAACTCTTCCACTGCATTACATTGACAGGTCACTTGACAGGTCTCCTGTAGATCCCTGTCTTCCTTGTAAAACAGTAACGACAATAATAACAGTAACAGTGACTGCCAACATTTATTGACTGTTTAGGTGAGTCATTTACTAAGTACTCCACATACATTTAATCCTTAGACCTTATAAAGTACTATTAATACTTTTTAATCTCCATTTTAAAGATCAGAATACTGAGACCGGGAAAGTAACTTGTCTAAGTTCACGTAGTTGGCAAACTTAGTGCCATATCCTGTGTTCTCAGTCATTGTGGTATACTGACTGCAGCACAAGAAAGTTGAAATTAACAGAAAGGGATCATAACAATCAAAATTAATAACTAATATTTACTGGATCTAATGAGGTAGGCATTGGGCTTAGAGTTTATCATTTATAGTCTTTTTTAATGCCCATGTAAAGTAGGGTTACAGGTGTGTACTTCCAGGCCTGGTGGGGAGGGTTCTAGGATAGGGACAGCACATAATGGTGCCTCTGGTTTTTGGCCTGCAGCTGTATGACCTTGGGCAAGTTTTTTTTTTTTTTTTTGAGCCTCTGTCTTTTTACCTATAAAATTAAGATGGAAATACCTTATGTAGTTGTGACTTTTAAAATCACTTCGGGAGCCGGGCCTGGTGGCCCATGCCTGTAATCCCAGCACTCAGGAGACTGAGATAGGAGGATTGTTGTGACTTTAAGACCAGCGTGGGCTACAAAGTGAGCTCGAGGCCAGCCTGAACAGCAAGGCGAGACCCTGTCTCAAAAAGACAAGGGCTGGGGATTTAGCTCAGTGGGCTAAGCGTCTGCCTGGCAAGTGCAAGGTGGTGAGTTCGATCCCTGGTGCCGCCAAAAAAAAAAAAATCACTCCTGGGACTAGGGATACAGCATAGTGGTAGAGCAGTTGCCTAGCATATGTGAGGTCCTGGGTTCAGTCCCCAGGACTGCAAAAAACCAAGTAAAGTAAACTTAAAAAAATCATTTGCAAATTTAACAAATGTTTATAGAGGGCTTTTTCTGCAGTGAGTAGTATTGGTGAGTATATTTGATGCTGTTCTGTTGAGATGTGTTATGCATGAACGTTCCCCAAAGGAATAGTGCAGAAAGACACATATGCTTCTCTTCTTCTCCTGCTTACTCTAGTGATGTCTCTGAGTGTCTGCTTGATAAGTGCCTCTATACCCATCACTCTCCGCATCCCGACATCTTGATACGAACTTCTGGAGAAGTGCGGCTGAGTGACTTCTTACTCTGGCAGGTAGGTGGTTTCTAGACCCTGTGCCTGTGATGTTTGTTTTCAGGCTGAACACTGGCTGTACCAACAAAGAGGTTCATCCCACTCCCAGCCATGCTGGGACCAAGGAACTTGGGACAGGGGGCTAAAATCTGGAGATAATAGTTGATTTCCCTTCCTTATCTAACGTTGGCTTTGCAGATGTATGTGCTTCTTACTTTCTGAAGTACAGAACATCCAACTTAGAGGGAGAATTAAGGCTTTCCAAACATGTTGAAACCTTGGTAAGCTGCCAACTGCCTTAGCACCTGAGAACTGGAACCTTCCTTCCAGTTATTAGCCTCTAATTCAGAAAAAGGACTACCATCTGTATGTGGTCTATGAGGGGTCTAAACTTTTAGTGTACTCTCAGGACTTTTCTCTTAGCTCAGTTACCCCAATGTAGGTTGTCTCTATAAAGTTCATATGCAATTATGTTTTTTTTTGTTTTTGTTTTTGTTTTTTTTGCTTAAAAATCTCTATTCCCTGTTTGCCTGGCCCGCAGATAGCACATGATGGGGGAGAAGTCCTTGTATGAGAGGTTAGCCAGAAGGTGGGCATGGTGGTACACACCTGTAATTCTGTCACTCAGGAAACTGAGCCAGGAGGATCACTGTGAGCTCAAGGCCAGCCTAGACTATCTAATAAGATCCTGTCTCAAAAAAACAAAACAGAAAAACAAAAAGATGTCTAGCAGGAGTAGTGACACATACCTGTAATCCTAGCACTCTGGTTGTCTAAGGCAGAACTGCAGATCAAGCCCAACCTGGGCAACTTAACAACTTAGTGAGACTCTGTCTTAAAGTTAATAAAGGGCTGGGACTGTAGCTCAGTGCAAACACCCTGTGTTCAATTCCCATTGCCACTAAAAAAAGAAGAGTTTGGTAGGGATCTTACCTTGAAAGTCTTAAGTTTTAATGGGCTACAGTCTTAAAAATGAGCTGTTAGCTACTGAAGATGCTTTCAGTTGTTGGCTACATTAAAGGAAGTGTAATATGCACAGTGATTCTTTTTGGGAGACGGTTGTTTTTGTTGTTGTTTCGAGACAGAGTCTTGGTATGTAGTTCAGGCTGTCCTTGAACTCACTATATAGCTCAGGCTGGTCTCAGATTTATGGTAATCCTCCTGTCTTGGTCTCCCAAGTGCTGGGATTACAGGCCTGAACCACTACATCTGTCTGCACTAGGTGGTTCTGTGACTCATTCTACCAACTCAGTCACATTTGGAAAGTTTACTTTGGCTACTGAGTTTAAAGAGACCACATTGGTAAACTAGAGGACTTGCTAGAAGAGGCAACTTAGACAGCAAGGAATCTCATGTCTGGGAAAGAACGTGTGCTAATATTGTTTGGACAAGATATCATACCTGTATGTTGTACTCTGAATAACTACTACCAAAACAACGATGCACAATGTATTAATTATTGTAACTCTTCTACTAACCTGTTTTGAAACTGTTTGATTGTTATTTTTATTTTTTCTCTTTAAAATGAAAAAAAGAGATTAATGATCTGGAAAAGGTTCTCTGTTTTAGAAAAAAATGTTGAGTTCCTCCTTCGTGCTATAAATGTGGCAGTCAGAAGTAATCCCTCCAGAGAAAACAAACTGAACAAGTCATTACAACCTTAGGAACAGATAAAGAGCAACTCTAATCTAGCCTTCAAATATTTGAAAGAATGTCACTTGAAGAAACAAACTTGCCTCAGAGAAAATACATGGGACCTTGGTGGAAATTGTGAGAAGGTGATACTGGTTTAGCACAGCAAGCTCTCTGACAACTAAGGTTACCCTCCATGAGGCATTGAATTCCTTACCACTAACAATATCAATAATGGTTTTCACTAGTGTTCCAGGGGCTGAGGCTGTAACTCAGTGGTAGAGCACTTGCCTAGCAGGAACGAAGCCCTGAGTTTGATCCCAGGTACATCGCAAAAAAGCATCCCAAAAGGATTCTGTGATTATTATTGGAATTCACTCTGCTGTGTTCTACTTTGTGTACATTTAATCTTCATAGAACGCTAAAAACTATTACCTAATTTATATGCGAGGAAACTAAGGCCCAAAAAGGTTCAGTGACTTACCTCAAGTCAAATAGATGGTAAATTTTAGAGTCAAAATTGAGAACCAGGAACTCTGGCTCCAAAACCCATAAACTTAACCACAGTGTCCTATCGCTGCTACTTAAAAATAACAATAGCAGCTACCATTTGTTCATTGCTTTTCTCACCTGTGTCTCTCAGATGACCTTGAAGGACCAACAGCCAATAACATAATCTAGATGTTATTTCATAGTCCTAAAATTGGTTCTGCAAAAAATTCTGGTGGAAATAATGATCTTGTTTCATTTTAGTCCAGATTTGCCACAGGCAGGTGATCAGACTGCCCCAGGTGACCCCTCCACCATCAGTGAGGGAATCAGAGCTGGCTGCGGAAGCAGCTGCAGCACAGGATGCCTATGCCGTCTCATTTCCAGGATTCTTCCTGCTCCTCCATTGGAGAACTGACCAGTGTGGCCAGAAACATGTTACTAAACTGTATACCTTCTTCCTTCTCTATTTTTCCCAGACCTCTCATTCCTGCCTAGTGTTCCAACCTATTCTATGGCCAGAATACACATTTTGGAACCTCTGTGAGGCCATTCTGCAGTACCAGATGAACCACAGTGTGCTTCAGGTAAGAACTTAAGGTCAGCTGGACTGGATGGTATAAAACAGGAGCTTAGCATGGATTGACCACCTTGCTGCATACCAAGTGCTTCCTGACAAGCATGGTAATGATGAAAATGTTGACAGTAGCCACCACTTGCAAAGCATTTGCTATATGTCAGGGACTGAATGTGTTACACACAGAATCTCATTTAATGCTCCCAAGAACCCAGTGAATGCTGGACATGGTGGTACATTCCTGTAATCCCAGCACTCAAAGAGGCTGAGGCAGGAGGATCACTGTGAGTTCGAGGCCAGCCTGAACTGCATAATGAGACCTTGTCTCAAAAAAAAAAAAGACCAATGAGTGGGTCTTATTAGCCCCTCTTGTGCAAATGAGTAAATACAAGAAGAATGACCAAGTCAAGGACATAAAAACAGTAAGAGATGGGAGTAGGAAGCTGGACATGTTGGTGAGTGTAGGGAATCCCAGCCCTCTGGGAGGCTGAAGCCAAGGATCACAAATTCTAGCCCAACCTAAGCAATTCAATGACCTAATAAGACCCCATCTCAAAATAAAAAATAAAGCTGGACAGTGTGGTGCACGCCTGTAATCCCAGCAATTCAGGAGGTTGAGGCAGGAGGATTGCTGTGAGTTCAGTGTCAGTCTGGGCC
>RJWT010011046.1:0-23632 GCA_004365215.1 Cuniculus paca | reverse complement strand
AATTGTTAGCTATATTAATAATAGCCTTACAGATCTTATAGTTTGGCCCATGCATACTTAACTGGCTCTTTGATTTTGTCTTCTCCAGACTTAAAGCTATGTGATAAGCTAGATACCTAGATAAGATCATAAAATTAACTACTTCCACTATACCACTGATATAACCGGTTTTCTCTTGCTGGGTGTTCAACAACTGAGGTTTGAGAGACCAAAACTGAACAGATAACCAGGCTAAGAGGGCAGCTAATAGTTTGGCCCTGGGCTCCAAGGTCAATAAAGACTCAGGATATGAGGGGACCTTTCTAAAAGATCCTATAACCTTGGTGAGTCAAGCAACCTCCTGGACAAGCAGATTGCTAGACCCCAGAGGACAGGAGTCACCCTGCTAAAAAGAGGGTTACTATAGAGAAAAATGTTTCCATGCTTCCAAAGAAAGCCAGGTGGTCTCACACAGACCATGACCCATCCTGGAAGATGGCACATCTAACAGAGAAAGAACTAAAAGAACTAAGAGGCTCTGGCTGTGACCCAGAAAGTCATACCTAAAGAGACTTAACTGATCTTGATAGACAGCAAGAGGTAAAAATTTTGTTGACAAATATCTCACTTAAACTTGGTCTTAAACACCCAACAACAAAAACATATAGCCAGATATATAAATCACTGTCCCTGCTGGCATCTTCTAGATGCCACAGCTAGAAAGCCAGCTGGTTACAATTGCTATTCCAGTCCCTTAAAGGTAGCATCTGCACAATATCTTTCCCAATCGGCCTTTTCATTCTATTGCTCATGATTCAGTCATACATGCTTTAATTTCTTGGTAAAATTTGTTTATTCTCACCTCCAGGCTGCCAAATCCCAGTTGATCGTACAGATAGAGATGCCAGACTCCTCTTTCTACCACACCAAGGCCCAACCTTCCCTGCCGAAGACTTCCACCCACTATGCCCTAACAACAACCCCAATCAGTTTTAAAAAGCCAGATCAGGCATTGCCCGTTTACCCAACAGACAGGAGAAGTTATAAGGACAGGTGGCACTGTAGGTAGGGAAAAGATAAGATAAAGGCCTCACTGAGGTTCATTAAGATATTAAAAAAAATAACCAGAAGATATCTTGTGTTAATTACTATTGGAGAACTTTTTCTCTCTTTAGCGTGTTGTGTGTCCCCTAAAAAAATTAGTGAAGAGCCACTGTTCTTCAGTTCATAATAGTTGCATCCAGAGTTTCCAAATTTGCAAAAAAAAAAAAAAAGTCAGGTAGCAGGATTCAGGAATAAGAAATCTAAATTCTCATGAATTCCTGAAATCACAAGTTAATTTATACTTCTGTAATACTGTGTTTGTATATTTTAATAAAATTAGAAACGTTAAGCTTAATAATACTTTAAAAAAGAAAAAACCCCACAGTGTCTGCCTGGCAAGCATGAGGTCGTGAGTTCCATCTCCAGTACCAAAAAAATAAAAAGAAAAGAAAAAGCCTTGGCCTTGGGCTGGTCACTTTGGCACATACCTGTAAAAGCCTGGGGAGGCTGAGGGAGCAAGAACCCTTGAGCCCAGAAGTTTGAGACCAGCGTGGGCAACATAGCAAGAGCCCATCTCAAAAAACAAAAACACCAAATAATAAACCTATAGCCTACAACAAATATTCAAATAATAACAACAGTACTACATGAAATGGTGTCTAAACTGCCAGTTTAAGCACATATCTATTTTCTTGGAACACCATGCTTAGAATTTGCATAGCATACACTCCATATATAAACCTACTATTTTTAATTTTATTTGCAAGAAAACTCACCCTTAGCAGAAAGAACCATGAGCTCACATTTATAACATAGGAACAACTATAAACAAGACTGATTAGGTCATGACTACTTCCCTCTTACACCAAGCAGGTAGAGAGGAATTTCTATAGAGGGAAATTACCCTTCCACTTCTTGCTAGCCCAAACTTCCTGCCACACTTAAGTACTGCCATAAAGCTCTTCCCTCAGTGCACATGATAATCTGCTTGGCTCAGTCCCAGCACAAAGAACAGATCTGAATCTCAGGTACAGGGGCCACATGTCCCTGACGCCATTTGTCTTTCCGGATAAAACTGAAGCTTGTTCTGGTAACCCAAGACAAGTGACTAGCTAATTTGGGCTCTGAATTCCAGCGATGGTGAAAGTTCTAGATGACAGACCTCAAAGAGAAGTGTTCTTCTCACAGACTGGGCCCTTGTCCTTAGCCTGCAGATGGTTTGGTTCACACTGTCAGGGGCCATTGATGATTAACTCAATTTTATCATTTCCAGACTCGAAGCCTTTTAGGAAATGTTAGGAACCAGAGACAAAGATCAAATATTTACTTTTCATTGTAGTACAATATCTGAATAACCCAAAATTCCAGCACCTTTAATTAGATACTCTAATCTTCCAGCACCAAATTCTGCCATATATACGACATATTCTAGGCTTTCTGTTCCATTATACTGGCTTATATATCTGTCTGCACCAATGCCACACCATTTAACTTAACTTTATAATAATTGTTTAAACTAGACCAGATCCCCCACTTTGGTGCTTGTTTCAAATTTAGCCTCTTCCTCAAAAATTTTAAGATCAGCTTGTCCAATATTGTAAAAATAAGTCCTCTTGAAAATTGCACTTGAATCACATCAAATTCATAGATTAATTTTGGGAGAATTAACATTTTTATGATTCCATTCCATTTTTTTGAAATGGTTATTTTTATGTAGTATCTCTTTTGAAATTACATTTTCTGTGTAATTATTTCTGTTACATAAGAATCAAACTATTTTGGGGGTATTTTGATTCTGTATGCAGAAAACATATTGCCCTCCTTATTAATTTTAATTATTGAGGCTGAGGATATAGCTCGGTGGCACAGTGCCTGCCTGGCAAGCACAAGGTCCTGAGTTTAATTCCTGGTACCAAAAAAAAATTTCTTTTTAATTATTGGCCTGTGGATTACCTGAAGAGGCAACATAATATGATGATAAACAAACAGGTCAGTTCCAAAGAGTCTTTAATTGTTTTTTTTTTTAAGTAAGCAACAAAGTAATTTATCAAGGCAAATTCTTCATCCCCTAGAGCTACTATACAGTGAATCATTTTAGCATTTGGAATTAAAATAAACAAAAAAAGAGACAAGACAATATTTGATTGAGAATTTGTAAAGGCTCATATAGTCTATTAACATCATCTGATAAACAGAATTGGTCAAATGGCAACTGAGAATAAAGATTAGATCCCTGGGAGTACAAGGGCTGAAACAACTTAAATATTCTGACTTATTTTACAAAGCAAACATGTTGATGGTATGGCTAGGATTATCACATTAGCAAAAACGCGGGCTAGGTACTGACACTGCATTCCCCTCGTGCATTGTTCATTTAAAAGAGTAAATATTAAGAGGCCGGGATTCTGCATTTAACCCGCAGAAAGCCCATCACAAATCTCAATGTTCTGTGCATCAAGTTACCTCAAGTAATACTATGAAAAGTTTTATTTATGTTACATTAATAGAAGTACATATATAGGTATACAGGTGATATAGATATATAGATATAAATATGCCTACAAATATATTATTTTGCTATTTTTAAAAAAACTTTATACAAATAGGTATCATGCTAAATGATACATAGAATCACATTTGATCATGAGAAACCACTCAATAAATATTTGCTATAATCGTTGCTAGGCTTGTTCCTGCAGTTTACAAAAAATGTTTTTCTATGAACTATCTAGATAACAATCTGTATGAACAAATACCAATGACTCTTTGATTTTAAAACAGTGGAAGCCAAGTTCACTATATATTTTTCATATACCTATATATTTTCCAGCATGACACTGTCCAGACATTGAGATATAGGCTATTTTTGTAAGAAAGAACTTTCAGAGTTCTGAAAAGTACAAAATAGACACAGTTGAAGGTTTCTGAACTTTGGAGAAGGAAGATTAATCTTTTATAAATAAAATTTCACAACTGTATTTCTTATAAACAGGTATTTTAATTGCTGTACTACCAGTTTGCTTCACTAGGTGGAGATATGAGATATAATAACTAAAAATACCCTCAAAAATAATAATTCTTGATAAAGAGAAACTTGATTTTTTTTTGTTTTTTTTGTTTTTTTTTTTTGGTCTTGAAAAGAGGGTCTCACTATGCAGTCCAGGCTGGCCCTGAACTCACTTTGTAGCCCAGGATGGCCTCAAACTCTCAATGATCCTCCTGCCTCAGTCTCCCGAATGCTGGGATCACACACGTGTGCCGTGCCACGCCGGGCCGGATGGTGCCTTAAAGGAGATGATATTCTATATAATAAATTGTTGGCCCTGGGGAGAAACATTTGCTGGGAACTGATGAGTGGTTTACTGCTTTATATCTCATTGGCGAACTGAGTGGAGTCCTTTACTTACTCTCTCACTTGTTTGTTTTTTCATGTACTGACCAAGCACTAGCAAGCTTTTGGTGTAACCAACACTGCCAGGCACTGAGGATATAAAAGTAAAGAGGACAGAACCTCATTCCTCAAAAAGGGCAAGGCCTCTGTCAATAGGGGAGAAAAGGCTATGCGCTGTCAGTGACATGGTCAGAGCATGACAAAACAAAGTCCAGTGGTGGCACCCGGACAGAAACTCTGACCTCCTACTGAGTAGGAGGACAGACAAGTTTGCAGCCGGTGATTTAGACACACTCGAAGGTGACACTAACAGTGGTCTAGACAAAACTTGGTGAGGGCCTGAAAAAGTGAGCCCTTGAGGGAATAGAAAGGAGGAGACAAACACTCAAGATATGGAGGAGGTCAAATGGGTTGCATTTAACGACTAAATGATTCTGGGGAATCAGAGTTGAGGAGGAGCTTTTCTAGATAGTCTGAAAGAAATACGGTGGAGGCAAAGATAAAATTCAGGTTCAGCATCACTGGCAGAAATTGAAAAAAAATTTTTTTCCCTGCGCTGCTGGGCATTAAACCCAGGGCCTTGCACATGCTAGCCGAGTGTTCTATGACTGAGTACTCCCATCCCAAAAATCATTTTAATGAACACCGCTGCTTAAATTTTAAACCGCCTTCCCATTGTTTCCCTCCATCTTGGAAGACAAAATCTCATTCCATTTTCTGTTTACTCTGGAGGGTAGCTTGCTCTTCCTGCCAGTGACTCAGTCTCAGTCTAGATTTGCGCTGACTCACATTAAATTTCCTGTAATAGTAAGAAACTGATATTCTCGCTCCCTCTGTCTCTCCCTCCCCCTCTCCCTCTGTCTGTCTCTGTCTCTGCCTCTCGCTCACAACACACACACACACACACACACACACACACAGTGACAAGTACAAGAAAAACTGCAATGTCATTTGTAGAAATCACAAATAAAAATACAAAATGACTATAGTGTACAACTTTTGCTCATAATGGACCTAGGTAACTGTGCAATTGTACCTTTGAGTGTTCTTAAATTCTTGAATATTACAGGTATTTAATTCATGATATATATACATTTGTTTTGAACGGTTTTCTAAATTGTTTTTGATTTTGGTATTTTGAGACAGGGTCTTTCTATGTAGCCCAGGCTGGCCTCACACCCTCCTCCTACTGAGCCTCCCGAGTGCTGGAATTATAGGCATGTATCATCACCAAGTCCAGTGCTAAGTTGTTTTTTCAGTGTCCTATTATTTATGCAAAAAGATAAAAAAATACAGAATTTCAAAATTCTTGTTTCCAGTCTTCCTTTTTAAATTTCACTATGAACTTAGTTCTGTTTTCATTTAACATCTATTTGATTAATTGTATCCAACCCCAACACAGGGAGTATAAGAATACATTCCTGTTCAGCCCAGAAAGCTAGTGGAGGCAAAGTAACAGATGCTAAAGTCACAAAGAACATTTCTCTGCAAGCAGAATAGGAAAGTGCCAGAAAAAATTGCTGGGGATTTAGCTCAGTGGCCTAAGCGCCTGCCTGGCAAGCACGAGGTCATGAGTTCAATCCCTGGTGCCGCAAAAAAATAATAATAATAATAATAATTAACTTCAACTATCCTGACTTACTTTTGAAACCTGTGTGTGTTCTTGTTGTTTGTACAGTGGTGAAACAGAAAGAACTGAACCGTGTATGTTCAAATTCTATACAGGAATTCTTTCGGTCTCCCTATCCACGTCTTTCTCTGTATCATGTCTGCCTGTACCTATAGACATATCTACCCTCAATTCAAATCCATATCTTCTCCTTCTTCTGCCATCTCATGCCCCAGGTCAACCCAGTGGTACAAAGAGAGTGGACAGACGACACGAGGGGTAACTGCAGTTGATGTCTGATAACTAGAAGAAGCTCAACAAGTGAAACTCCACCCATCTGTATGGTACATTTCTGAGAAAATGTGGGAAGGGTTCAGGGGAAAAGTGTTTAAGGCATAACCTGAGCTGCTGGAAGAAGATAAGACATTTATATCAAAAGCTCTTGTTTCATAAGATTCTTTCAGCAAAATGGTTGATTCCAAAACTGAAAGCAGGGAAAGTTTAAGTCAGCCTGAAAATCTTGCGATGTCAGAAAACAAAGTAGTATTCAAAACAACCATAAAGACCTCACAATGAGGCCTGTCAAGAAGATATACAAAAGTCAACCTGAAAGAGCTCCCAACTTTCCAAAACTGGAAAATTTGAGCATCAAAGTAAGGAATAATAGCGCTGGATTATAATCCAGCAAAATAAAATAAATATCCACAAGTTCATACATATCAAAAGAAGTAAATAATTGAATGAGTGAATACATAAAAATATGGAAGAGAAATGATAGTGCATCTTTGTGGGAGAATGGGAATTAATAAATTCAGGAGAAATGAGGGAAATACAAAGTGACCATTGGACATCATCTCAGTGAAAATTATTGGAAACAAGATCCACTGGTAGATATTAAAACTTGGTAGTAAAGCTTACGGAAAAATGAAATAAACTCTATAAACCATAGCTTCAGTGAATCTCCAAGATATTTATTGATTAAAAACATAAAATTACTAAGCGTAGAATAAAGAAAACTGGTACTTCCATATCTTTTCATTCTCCTACCTTTCCCAGATCATCCCAGGGCTACAAATAAAGTGAGCGGAGGAGCAGTGGGGGTGCCCTAGGGGTGCGAAAAGGAACAAAGTTAGTATCACCAATATAGGACATATCAACCAAGTAGACTCCTGATGTGATGTAGTCAGAAGGGATGTCACCTGTATGACATTCTCAACAAAAATTCATAGCCTCAATCTAATCATGAGAAAAATTAGACAGCTTTTGAAAAACATTCTGCAGAATACCTGACCAATTCTCTTCAATAGTGTCAAGATCATCAAAGACAAAGACCAAAACACTTTAGAGAATTTGGAGAAAACTAAGGATTCATAATACCTAAATGCAGTCTGGGATTCTGGATTGCATATAGATATCCAACAACAGGAAAAAAAAGATATGAGAGAGAAGACTCATAAAATTAAAATAAGGCCGGTAATTTAATAGTGATAGCCAGATGTGGTGGCGCACACCTGTAATCCCAGCACTTGGGAGGCTGACACAGGAGGATCACTGCAAGTCCAAGGCTAGCCTGGGCTAGAAGTGATTTCAAGGCCAGCCTGAACTGCACAGTGAAACCCTGTCTCTAAAACTGAAAAAAAAAATAGTGATATACTGTACCAATGTTAATTTTCTGGTTTTGATCATTGACCTGTGGTTATGCAATTGTTGACATTAGGGAAATTTGGGTGAAGGAATATGTGAACTTTCTGTATTATTTTTACATTCTATTTATAAGTGTAATGATTTACTTTTAAGAACTTGATTTGAGTTTTTGTTCTAGCATTTACGAACTTTGTGACTTTTCTGGCCTTGGTTTCCTTCACTAAACAATGAGTTAACCGCAGCTGGTCTTTGAGCTCCACCTGGAGAACTCACAAGGTTTGCATTACTTTACTTCAGAAAAATGACCATTAATCAGCAGTTGCTGAAAGGAGAAATCCTGAAAACATTCGTGAAATTATATGTGAGATAAGACATGTCCGTAATTCAACTTTCCAGTTTATGGCAGAATGACGCAGACCTAGAGGCTTGCCCCCAGTTTGCGAGGGACCAGAAGCTGCTGTAACTTCTGTCATCCAAAGAGGAAACATACCTAGCCAAAAGTATTGTTTAAAGGGGGGAATTTTAGTTCAGAAAAAAAATTCATAAAAATACTGTTAAATACCCGTTAACCAGTATTAGAATTAAGAGGGATCATTTTATTTCAAGGTTTCCTTAAAGTTATCATTACCTTTTTAGAATTTAAAACCCACTTATCCAAAAAAAGCAAGCTTGTACTTGCAGCATTGTTGAAACTTGCCACCTTTCTAGTCCTAGCAACTAAAGAGAATATCCCAGGAATGCTTTAGCAGTTAAAAATCAAATCAACTTGGCAGCGATCATTTCCCTGGATACCCTCCCACACATCCACACACTCATGTCTCCTGACCACTGCGGACATTCCAAGCTCTCTCCCTGAAGCAGTATCCACCTCCCTCTCCCTCTGTGTGCACCATGGAGTTTAAAGGATTTTTTTTTTCTTGCAGTGCTGAAGATGAGATCTAAGTCCTCATGTTCATTAGACAAGTACTCAGCCACTGAGCTACATCCCCAGTCCAAAATGTTCAAGCAAGAATCTGAATAGGATACATAGCCTTAAACTAGGAGGGCTCCCCTTTTCATGTAACTTCCCGGCAAGGTTTTTTATTAGTCTTGGTCAATAAGGTATCATCCTCTTTACCATTCTATCTTTTTCTTTCATTTCAGAGTTTACTCATGAAGATTTTCCTTTAGGGTAATGACTAAGTATTTTTAATACTTAGTTGCGCTACCTGGTACAGCTTTTTAAGTGTTACCAGAAGCTGAGATTTTGTTTTGTTTTGTTTTGTTTCCCAAGCTTACTGGAAAATTTCTGCAATCAAACCTCTCTAGAGTAGAAATAATCCAGAAAATTGCCTGGGAGTCTATTTAGAATGGTTAGCTTGCAGGAAAACCATCAAGACTTATTTTATGACCTGACCCTGTTGAGTGCTCCCAACCATGAGACCCAAGGGAAGCATACACTTTGTGTATTCCTCAGCATGGTTACCACAGTAAGAAAATACCTTGGCAGTAATGGTGCTAAATTGGTGTTTGTTAGTATTACATGACCCTTTTCAGTTGCCCACTCAGTTGTTTAACAGACTTTTACCACCAGTTCTGGGTTCTACCGTGGAGTGGCTCTAATCTCTACCTCAATTAATCCAGATATCTGAAGTTTTATCCATTTGAGCACCAAAACAAAAA
The DNA here is from genome assembly GCA_004365215.1 of Cuniculus paca. NCBI lineage: Eukaryota > Metazoa > Chordata > Mammalia > Rodentia > Cuniculidae > Cuniculus > Cuniculus paca. The sequence goes on along the minus strand of RJWT010011046.1, from coordinate 14,303 downwards.
CGTTACTTAAATTGTTCTCTATGAAATTTTCATGTATTTATCCTTCTATGCATTTGAAACAGTATACTTCATAAAATTTAACATCTCTTGACAAATACTATTTTTTTTTAAATGTGATACCCTTGTGGCTAGGAAATATTTTGTTTTTAAAAAATTATTTCAGGCAAACACACTTTTGAATTCTTATGTCATACATTTAGTGTTTCTTTTTCTCTTTCACAGTCAAGATGTTTCCACTCACTATTACCAGTGTGCTTGTGTGTATATTTTGCAACTACTTCTACCTGATGTAGGCTTGAGAATAAGATACATGAAATTATAAAATCACATATAAAGTAAGAGTCTACAGACCTAGAGGGAGGGACGTGTGGTAACCTCTCATATTATTAACATGCGTAAGCTTTATGTGTGATACAGAAAATGTGAAAGAAACTAGAAAGACTATAAAGTAACTTATTTGACATGAGTTTACCAGTTTACCAGGTTACTGCACCTAGTAAGGTCATCAAACTCCGTCAGTGTCACCCCTGTTTGCTCTGTCCCTGTTCCATAGCTTGCTTGCTTTCTTTCTCTCTTTCTTTCTTTCTTTCTTTCTTTCTTTCTTTCTTTCTTTCTTTCTTTCTTTCTTCCTCCAACCTTATGCTTGCCAGGTACACACTTGTGCCTCTGAGCTGAATCCCCAGCCCAAGATTTATGATTTCTTGATTGTCTTCTTACTTTAATTTTCTAAAATTTTGTTGTCTTTATCTTGCCTTCATTTAATTCATTCCACACAGGAGTGACTGGCACAATTTTTACTCAAATTTATTAAATTCAACAATAACAATACTACTCATTAATCTCACATTTAATATGAGATTCCTATTTAACATGTCCCTAAGACACTTTCTGGGTGGCCCAATGTTGGGCAATTTTTATTTAATGTAGAAAGGAGGAGGCCTTCCAACTGCTGTGGAGGAGCATAGCTTGTTGGCTAGAAGCTGAGTTCTTCTCTCCTGGTCCTCTGTGGGCCATGCAGGGCACATATCCATTGTGCTTCAGTTTCCTCATCTATAAAATGAGAACAAGTGAGAGGGAAGGCAGAGGCAGACCCTGCTCCCACGAGCATTCCAGTAGACAAAGTGAGATGCTGCTCACTAGTAACCAGCTCAGAGGGAAGGCAGAGGCAGGCCCTGCTCCTGTGCACACTCCAGCAGGCAAAGGGAGACACTGCTCACAGGTAACCAGCTCAGTGGGAAGGCAAAGGCAGGCCCTGGTCCCTCATGCACTCCAGCAGCCCTCAGGATGCTTCCACCCCAGGTAACCAGCAAGGGCTGGGAAAAACAGAAGCGGGCCCTGCCCCAGAGCACCCAGTGGCCAACACTGGATACCCATGGCCAGCAATGGCCAGGAAAACCAAACAGTCATGCTCCAAAGAAATTGTAGACAACATGGTGAGTGCCTGGGACTCCACTACCCACTTGTTTGGAAGAATCCAGGAAAATGTCAAGATGAAGAAGCAAAAGGCAGTCCCTGGAATCCAACCCAAGGAGAGCAAGTCAAGAGATGAAAACATGGAAGAGATCAGGAGTTGCACACCTGAAGTTTCTGTAGTGATGGCAACTGAAGAAAAGAGACAACTCCATGAGGCTATAAAAGAAATTAGAACAAAAATATTATCTCAGGTAAGAGAAGAAATGAAAAACATAATAAAAGAATTGCTAAGCTTCTCTAAAGAAGACATAGATTAAAAAAATTGAGGAGTATAAGAAAATGAGAAAACCATGAATGAACAATATAAGAGAGATTTTGAATGCATGAAACAGATTCAAAGAGATAGCCAGGAAATTAAAAACTCCATTGAAAGCTGGCAAAGTCGCTTGAAAGAAACTGAAGATAGACTTACAGACCTTGAAGACAGGTGTGCAGCTTGTGATTGGGAAAGGAAAAACCTCTTAAAAATAATGAGGAACCAGGAAATAACAATTCAATGACTGAAAGATGATACAAAGCAAAATAATTTAAGTGATAGGTATCAATGAAGAAGCAGGGGTCAACACAAATGACATTAAAATTCTATTTACAGTAATAATAGCAGAAAACTTCCAAAATGTGGAGAAAAAAATGTGATATTCAGGTAAGTGAGGCATATAGAACTCCAGCTAGCCATAACCAAAACAAATCTACACCCAGACATATAATAATCAAGATTACAGAAATTCAACCCCAGAACAGAATAATAAAAGCTGTCAGAGAAAAGAAACATCACCTATAAAGGAAAACCCATCAGAATCATGGCAGACTTCTCAACACAAACCATCAAGTCAAGAAGAGTTTAGAGTGGAATATTTCAAGTCCTGAAAGAAAACAACTTCCAACCCAGACTGATGTACCCTACAAAACTTTCTTTCAAAATTAATGGAGAAACAAGATACTGCCATGACAAAGAACAACTCAAGGAATTCATGACCACCAAATCAACCCTACAAACAATACTAAAGGACATTCTAGAGAGAGATAAAAAGGACCACAATCTCCAGAACAACGGCAGAGGGGAACCATCAAGTGGGGGTGGTCAATTGAATGGAGGTGAAAATAGGAAGCCAATGGCAGGAAAATAGCATGGCAGAAACTATGCAGTACAAGAGGGCCATATCCATTAATGTAGATGGCCTCAATGCACCAATAGAAAGAAACACAGGCAGAGTGGATCAGGAGACAGGATCCATTAATACACTCTATACAAAAAACACATTTAACTAGAAAGAAAATTCATAGACCAAAAGTCAAAGGAGAGAGGACAATACCCTATGTGACAGGGAACCAGAAAAAAAGTAGGGGTAGCTTGCCCATCAGCTGCAGAATGGAAAGGAAAGATATAGCGTTTCTATACAATGGAAAGCTACTCGGCTATAAAGAAAGATAACCTTGAGAGTAAATGGTAGGTAAATGGATACAACGTGAGAGCATGCTTATGGGTGGAAGGGTTCAGAGTCACGTGGGTGAACATTGTGTGGTCTCCCTAGTATAAAAAACTAAAGAAATTAGTGGGTTCCAAAATACAAAATGGAGATTGTGAAGGTGAAAGGGGAGGAGATGTCTACAAGGGGAAGGCAATGGCCATTGTTAATCTATTATTCTGTTTTGTAACCCTGTATTGTTTTCATGGTTCTGTTGAGCTTGGTTTTATTCTGTTTAGTTATGTTTGATTTTATTATATTTGATGGTATGGACAGCTATTGCAAAAATAACAAAATGGATTATAGCAGCCATTATTGATTTCCTATTTTCTTGTTTTGAAGTCTTTATTGCTTTACTTGTTTTCTTTTGATTGATTTTATTCTATTTTACTTTGTTTGATTTTATGTGTGATCGTATAAGCAGCTACTTTGAAGATAGGATGCATCATGGTAGCCTCTGTTGTATTCCTACAGTCTTGTTTTGAAGTCCTGTATTGCTTTCATTGTTTTGTTTTGATTGGTTTTATTCTGTTCTGTTGTGTTTGATTTTATTATGCCTGATTGTAAGGGAAGTTATTTTGAAGATAGCAAGAGGCAACATGGTAACCATTGTTGGTTTATTTTTATCTTGTTTTAAAGTCTTGTATCACATTCTTTGTTTTATTTTGATTGAGTCTATTCTGCTTCACTTTTTTTGTTTATTCTCTTCAAAATAAAAAAAGTAAAAAACAATAAGAACAAGCTGAGCTCTGAGATCAAGTAAAAAAAGTGGAACTAAAGTAAAGCCACATCTGTGTTATGACGAGTTTATAAACTTTACCACTCTAAAATCAGCTCCTATGTATTTCATCTGCTCTTATAATGGAATTACATTTCTGCATGTTCACTTTGTGTGTGCCAAAATCATAGGTGGTTATTATAGATAGTAAACTACATCATGTATGTGTTGAAATGGCAAGATCAGATTTGCTGTGAATTCTGTGTATGTGTGTGTCTGTCTGGGTGTGGGTGTGTGTGTGTGTGTGTGTGCACGCGCACACGTCTATTTTGCTTCTGGGAAATGGAAAGTGCTAATTTATCTGAAGGAATAAGAAAGGAAACTGATACTTTGGTTTGCTAAGTCCAAATCCTTTTAGTAAAATAAGGACTAAAAATGGAAAAATTAGCCTAACTGCCTTTGTGAGGCATTGTTATGCTCACAGTAGGCTCTATCAATACCTGTGGGATGAAAGTGGAATGTCTCCAGTTACCTCCATCAGACTAGCTTTCATGAGTTCCTAGGAGCAACCAGTTATGTACATACCTTAATAGTGCCAGCTGCTGACATCTCCACATTATCCAAACAATGTTAGCATGGTTGCTGGATCAGGGTAAGTATCAATTGTGAATAAACATCTAAGAATTTAGTAAAAGAAGTTTAACAAAGACCTGTACAAAACAAAAATAAAAATATTGAATATCAGTTAAGATAATTTTTTAATGAGTCAGTTAAGATAAATTTTATTCAGTTAGGATATCAGTTTAAATAAAAACAAGTGCTGACTTTGCTTGCCTGAGTGTTGATCCCAGCCTACAGATGAATTTTGGGTAAAAATTTTTTAACTTGAATTCTTTTAAGATGGTACCTGTACAACACAAAATTCCATAGATTCTAACATTCCCTACTGTCTAGCTTCACAAGACACACCCTTCCATGCTCCTAAAGGAAGGGATCCCTGGTTTAGAGAAAGTAGAAACCCAAGGAGAGTCCTTTGGGTGTCAACTAGCCTAAAGTTAGAATTTAGTGTTTAAAATTGATTTAACCAAGCTTTCAGATTTGTTGGACATATTTGTTGAGCTAATCATTGTAAAAACTTTATTTACCACTATAGCATATAAAAAACTTAAAAGAAAGGCACCTTATTAGGACTGCCCAGAAGACTTTATAGGTACACATTTTCCCCATTGGTTAAGGTGGTATACATTCCATGTACCTGGCTATGTGCATAAATGTGTGGCACCTTAAGGAATCTGCCCAATTCTAAGGGGTGCAGAGTAAAGATTTGTTCAAGGGCAGAGAGGGGACTCATGAATCGCTCATCTCATCCCCATCTCTTTTCCCCTGGTCTATGGAAAAGAACTGCTGCAAGATTATAATCACATAAAAATGGCTAACATTTGAGTGTCTACTAAGAGCTGATGTTTTTAAGTGGTTGCATGCGTTAAACTAATTTACTTAGCTTTCATGCCAACTCTGTAATATATTACACTTTACAGATAAAAATACTAAGGTACAAATAGATGAAATAATGAGGTATGACCATAGTTAAAGCTACTTGTTTGCCCAAGAGCATGGTAGGTGACTGAACTGGGATTTAAGCCCTAGCAATGCAGCTCCAAAGTTCATATTCTATACATACACATGTTGTAGCTATTTTCCTTTCATTTAATGAAGTGACAAGAGTAAAAGACAGTTATCACTAGCCTGCATTCTAAATCCAATGAACTATTTCTGGCAAAAAGTCAGTGATGTAATATTTATTGGTATTTCTGGCATTCAACATTTTATTATTATGGCATGTCTTCATACATATGTACAATTACTTTGGAAAGCTCTACAAGTATAAAATATTTTAAAGTTGATTTAATGGATACAAACTTTATTAGGAAAACAAGGAGGAAAACTATGTGAAATACAGCTCTCAGCAGAACAGCCATAGTTCTTCCACAAAATGACCATCTGTTTCTCCTCTGCCATCACTGAGTTCATATGGTCATCATCCTCCTCATGAATGTTTTCCAGTTGGAACATCTTGTTCATGCAAAGCAGAGCAGAGCACTGTTTTAGGTAGGTTGAACTTTGACTGCTTTGAACCATTCGTTATTAAAAGACAAGGGAACAAAAGCCAGGCGGAGTGGCACACTCCTGTAATCCCAGCACTTGGGAGGCTGAGGCAGGATGATCATTGTGGGTTCAAGACCACCCTGGGCTACGTGAGCTTAAGGCCAGCCTGAATGAACTGCATAATGAGACCTTGTCTCAAAAAGACAAAAAACAAAACAAAACAACAACAACAACAACAACAAAAAACGACAAGGGAACTTCCAGGAGTGATGGAAATGTTTCTCCATCTTGCTTTAGGTAATCATTACAAAGTTAGGTAATGATTATAAATTTTGTCAAAATTTATTAAACTGTACACTGAAGATCTGTGCATTTTATTGTGCATGAAATACATCTCAATTAAAGACTAATATAATCTTATGTTTTTGTAACTTGGCTTCTCACAAAAGGCTCTTTCCACTAGACTTGGAGAATCAGTTCTGTGGTTGGTGCTTTACCCAAATATAGAGAAGTTAGGGGAGAAAAGGGATGTTTCAGGATTCAGGATGGGATGACCACTTTGAAAATGGAAGGAGTTGGAAAAATGCTTGAGAATTTTCTTTTTAAAAATTGTCTTTATTAGTACATGTTTGCAGTGCATGCATTTTATTTTATTTTATTTTATTTTTTATTTTAAAGAGAATAAACCCAAACAAAATAAACAGAATAGATCCAATCAAAATAAAACAGTGAACATGATCAGGACTTCAAAACAAGATAACAGGAAATCAACAATGGCTACCGTAATGCCTCATTATCTTCAAAGTAGCTGCCTGCACCATCAGACATAATAAAATCAAACAAAACAAAACAGAATAAAATCAATCAACACAAAACAATGAAAGCAATACAGGGCTTTAAAACAAGATAATGGAAATCAACAATGGCTACCATAATATATCATGTTATCTTCAAAATAGCTGCCCATACCATCAGATAAAATAAAATCAAATGAAACAAAACAAAACAGAAGCAAGGCGTGATGGCACATGCCTGTAATCTCAGCACTCAGGAGGCTGAGGCAGGGGGATTGTTGTGAATTGAGACCAGCCTGGGCTACAAAGTGAGCTTAAGCAGCCTGAACTGCATAGCAAGACCCTGTCTTAAAAAACAAAAAAACAAAAACAAAAACACCAGAATAAAACCAAACAAAACAGAACAATGAAAATGATACAGGACTGAGCTGGGGATTTAACTCAGTGGCCTAAGTGCCTGCCTGGCAAGCACGAGATTAAATTAAATTAAATTAAATTAAATTAAATTAAATTAAATTGAAATGATACAGGACTTCAAAATAAGATAATATGAAATTAACAATGGCTACCACATTCCCTTTTTAGGTATTTCCTCCCCTTTCACTTTTATAATATCTAGTGTACATTTTGGATCTCACTAACTCAGTTTTTTATAGTAGGGAGACAACACAATGTTCACCCATGTGAGTCAGAACCATTTCACCCATTACAATGCTCTCAAGTTGCAACTATTTACATACAAGAGCCTCATGATTATCCTTCCTTATAGCTGAGTAGCTTTCCATTGTATAAAAATGCCATATCTTTTCTTTCCATTCTGTGGTTGATGGGCAAGCTACCCCTGCCTTTTCCTTATTCCCTGTCACATGGAGCATTGTTTTCTCTCCTTTGACTTTTAGTCTATGAATTTCCTTTCAAGCTAAATGTTTCTAGTATACTACATATTGATGGATCTTATTTCTTGATTCGCTTTGCCTATGTTTCTTTTTATTGGTGAATTGAAGCCACCTACATTAATGGTTATGATCAACATTCCTTGGCTTATCTCTGCCTTATTATTTTCTTGCCATTGGCTCCCTACTTTTCCTCTCCATTCAGCTGAATGCCCTGCTCAGTGATCTCCCTCGCTGCCACTGTTCCTGGAATCATAGTCATTTTTATCTCTCTTTAGAATGTCCTTCAGTGTTCTTGGTAGGGTTGGTTTGGTGGTCACAAATTCCTTCGGTTGTTCTTTATCATGACAGTATCTTGTTTCTTCATTGATTTTGAAAGATAGTTTTTAAAAATTTTTTATTTTAAAGAGAATAAAGCCAAGCAAAATAAAACAGAATAAAACCAATCAAAACAAACCAGTGTGACACAGTATATCAAAACAATATGAAACTGACAATGATTACCATAATGCATCTTGTTCTCTTCAAAATAGCTGCAGATACCTTCAAACATAGTAAAAATCAAACAAAACAACAGAATAGAACCAATAAAAACTAAACAATGAATGCAATAAAGGACTTCAAAACAAGATAATAGTAAATCCAAAATGGCTACCTGAATATATCCTGTTATCTTTTAAATAGTTGACCATGCCACTGGATATAATAAAAATCAAACAAAACAAAGCAGAATAAAACCCAACCCAACAAAACAATGAAAATGATACAGGACTTCAAAACAAGATAGCACGGAATCATCAATGGCCACCACCCTCAGACGGAGGTCCCCATAGATGCTACATTGCATATTGTTATCCTCTGAATAGATGATCAGACTACTGGCTTTAGACCTGCAAAGTCAGTGAAACACTAAACACTACAAGCATTAAATTGTATTTTACCTCAATAGCTATCATTGCAACCTGTGTTTCTCCAGATCAGCCAGTCATGTACAGTAGGGGGTTGGCTCTTCTTACTTCCCAGCCTGTGCACCCGAAGGGCTTGGGATCTGGCTCCATCTCCAGTGGCCCACACATGGTGCTGATTTGCAGGGAGGGCTTGCTTCTTGGTGACTTCTTGTTCTCTTCCCCCACAGTCCACAAATGACTGAAAGATAGTTTTTCAGGATACAGCAATCTGGGTTGGAAGTTGTTTTCTTTCAGGACTCGAAATACTTAACTCCAAACTCTTCTTGACTTGATGGCTTGTGTTGAGAAATCTGTGGTGATTCAGATGGGTTTTCCTTTATAGGTGATCTCTTTCTTTTCTCTAACAGCTTTTAACATTCTATTCTTGTGCTGAATTTCTGAGATCTTGATTATTATATGTCTAGGTGTAGATTTATTTTGGTTATGGCTAATTGGAGTTCTATATGCCTCATTTATCTGTATATCAGGTTCTCTTTCTATTCTTGGGAAGTTTTTTGCTATTACTTTCTGTAAATAGTCTTTTTATGCTATTTGTGTTGACCCCTACTTTTTTGCTGACATGTATCAGTCTTCAATTATTTTTCTTTGCTTTATTCTGCAGCCATTGAGTTGTTATTTCCTGGTTCCTTGCTATTTTTAAGAGCTCTTTCCTTTATGATCACTACCTGCAATCCAGTCTTCAAGTCTAAAGTCTATCTTCAGTCTCTTTCAAGTGGTTTTGCCAGCTTCAATGGAGCTGAATCATGAAAGTTTCAACAGAATCATGAACATTTCAACAGAATCATGAAAGGTTTTAGTGAGCAAGGGCAAAGGGTATAAACATGCACTGGTTATAGTAGCACTGTTGCAATAGCAAAATCTTGAAAACAACCCAAATGCCCATCAACCAACGAATGGATAAAAAAAAATGTTAATGTGTTCTTTTATATAATGGAGTACTGCTCAGCCATAATGAAAGATAAATTTGAGACATTTATTGCTAAATTGATGGACCTTGAGACCATAGTTCTAAGTGAAATAAATGACACTCATGTGAATATCATTCTGTCTCTATGATGTGAGAAGCTGAAAGTGTAAATAACCAAAATATACAATAGATATTGTAAAATAGGAAGAAATTGTTCGAAAGGAAAAGGGAACTAGGTATGGGGTGAGCAGTAAAAGAACAAAAAAGAAAAAATGAGAAAAGAAGGACAAAATAGAAACAAAGTTTTGTGAATAATGCATAGAAGAGGGATTGAAGGGAGGGGTGGGGAATGGGAAAAAAAAGAGAAATCAACATATATCATGTACAGGTATAAACTGCCTATAAAGAATGTGATCATAATGTATACCTAAATTGTACCAATAAACTTAATTAAATTTAAACAAAACAAAACAACAGAGATCCACCTCTGCTTGCTGGCCACCACCATCAGAAGGCTTGCTTTCTGTGGGCAGCCAGTGCAAGCAGGGAGACACAGCCAGATAAGCCCAATGCACCCATGGGCCACCATTGGAGACCCTTGCATCCTTCAGGCAGCCAGCACCCACCAGGAGAATCAGACAAACACACCTCTGTGTGCCTGCCACCATCATGGGAGTCCCAGTGTAGACGCACAGGCTAAGAGAAGCAGCAGCCCCCACGACACACTCCTGGCCATTGGGGAAGCCCAAGTGTAGCTGCACAGGTCTGAGGAAGCCCACCCCACACCCTGCTACCTCCCAGGGAACCTGGGTTCAAAAACCTGGGTTCAAGAAATCCAGGTGCCTGTCCCATTCCCCTACACTGTGGAGGAGCAGCTAATGTGGAAATTGCCTGCAGCACCACAACTGGGTTGTTGGGAGGAATCCAGGAGAATGTCAAGATGAAGGAATAAAAGGCAATCTCAGACCTCCAACCCACACAGAACAAGTCTGGGAGATACAGTCATGGAATAAAATGGAAGTCACACACCTGAAATCTCCAAGAGGATAGCAACTGAAGTAAAGAAACAACTTCATAAGACTGTAAAAGGAATCAGATCAGAAATAATGTTTCAGGTAAAAGAAGAAATCACAAGCATAATGAAAGAATTGCTGAGCATATCTAAAGAAGACATAGATAAAAGAGAGGAGCATAGGAAAATGATGGAAATCTTGAATGAACAATACAGAAAGGAATTACAATGCATGAAACGATTCAGAGATATCCAGGAAATTAAAAAGTCAATTGAAAGCTGGCAAAACCACTTGAAAAAAACTGAAGATAGACTTTCAGACCTTGACAGGATCACAGCTAGCGATTGTGAAAGGAAAGACCTCTGAAAAATAACAAGGAACCAGGAAATAACAATTCAATGACTGCAAGACAATGCAAAGAAAAATAATTTAAGAGTGATAGGTATCAGCAAAAAAGCAAGGGTCAACACAAATGAAATAAAAAGGCTATTTACAGAAGTAATAGCTGAAAACGTCCCAAACATGGGGAAAGGATCTGGCATACTGATAAGTGAGGTATATAGAACTCTAACTAGACATAACCAAAGTAAATCTACACCTAGACATATAATAATCAAGATCTCAGAAATTCAGTACAAGAACAGAATGTTAAAAGTTGTTAGAGAAAAGAAAGAGGTCACCTATAAAGGAAAACCCATCAGAATCACGACAGACTTGTCAGCATAAACCATCAAGTCAAGAAGAGCTTGGAGTGAAATATTTCAAGTCCTAAAAGAAAACAACTTCCAACCCAGATTGCTGTACCCTGCAAAACTATCTTTCAAAATTTACGGAAAAATAAGATACTATCATGATAAAGAACAACTGAAGGAATTCATGACCACCAAACCAACCCCACAGAGAGTGCTGAAGGATATTCTAGAGAGAGATAAAGATGACCACAGTTCCAGGAACAGCAGCAGAGGAGGATCACCAAACAGGACAGGCAACTGAATGAAGGGGAAAGTGAAGGGCCAACAGCAGGATAGCATGGCAGAGATGAACCAATGTATGCTGGTTGTAACCATTAATGTAGATGGCCTCAATTCACCAATAAAAAGAAACACAGGGAGAGTGGATCAAGAAACAAAATCCATCAATATACTGTATACAAGAAACACATTTAACTGGAAAGGAAATTCATAGACTGAAAATCAAAGGAGAGAAAACAATTGTTCTATGCAACAGGAGACCAGAAAAAAGCAAGGGTAATTTGCCCATCAACCACATAACAGATAAAGATATGGTATTTTCATACAATGAAAAGCTACCCAGCTATAAAGTAGGATAATCTTGAGGCTCTTGTAGGTAAATGGATGCAATGTGAGATCATGCTCATGGGAAACATGATTTGAACTCATACAGGTGAACACTGAGTTATTTCCCTAGCATAAAACACTGAAGGAGTTAGTGGGATCCAAACAGCACAATAGATATTATGAAAGCAATTGGGGAGGAAAGACCTAGGAGGAGAAGGTGGTAACCACTGTTAATTTCTTATTGTATTGTCTTGAACTCTTGTATTGTTTTCATAATTTTGTTAGGTTTGGTTTTGTTCTATCTTGTTTTGTTAGATTTTACTGTGTCTGATGGTATGGGCAGCTATTTTGAAACTAAAAGGATGTATTATGGTAACCATTGTTGGTTTCCTATTATCTTGTTTTGAAGTCCTATAGTGCTTTCATTCTTTTGTTTTGATTGGTTTTATTCTGTTTTGCTTTGTTTGATTTTATTATGTGTGATAGTATAGACAACTATTTTGAAGAAAACAAGAGACATTATGGTAGCCATTGTTGATTTCCTATCATCTTGTTTTGAAGCCCTATAATGCTTCTTTTTTTATTGATTGGTTTTATTCTGTTGTGTTTTATTTGATTTTATTATGTATGATAGTATGGACAGCTATTTTGAAGAAAACAAGACAGTATAACAACTTCCTGTTGTCTTGTTTTGAAGTCCTGTGTTGCTTGCATTGTTCTGTTCTGATCTGCTTTGTTCTGCTTTATTCTCTTTATTTTTTTCTTTTTTAAATTTATTTAAGAGAAAAAAGACACAGAAAATAAAAACAAATAGCAAAAGAGACAAACAACAACAAACCCAAAACAATAACAGTAGAGGTTTAGAAAACAAGATGATAGGAATTTAACAACGGTTGTGGTATTGCATAGTGTTATCTTCAAAAGGGTTGCTGTTTTATTCTCTTTAAAATAAAAAAAAAATTTTAAAAAAGATCAGATGGCTGACTGTTGCTGGAGTTGTTTCTTCATCCTCCATTCTGTTCCATTGATCAATATTATTTTTGTGCCAGTACCATGCTGTTTCCTCACCATAATGCTGTAGATATAGCTTGAGATCCACGATTGTGATGTCTCCTGACTTGCTTTTGTTGTTCAGGACTCATTTTGTTATTCTGGATCCCTTTTGGTTCCATATAAATTTTAGAATTTTTATTTTATTTTGTTTTATTTTATTTTATTTTATTTTTTAGTTTGCTGAGGAATGCTGTTGGTATTTTCATTGTGGTTACAGTAAATCTATAGGTCAGTTTTGGAAATATGGTCATTTGGACCATTTTAGTTCTATCTATCCAGGAACAAGGGATGCCCTTCTACTTTCTGATGTCCTCTTCAATCTCTTTTTTCAATGTGTTATAAATTTTTGTAGAGGTCTTTCACTTCTATGAGTAGGTAGATACCTAGGTAATTAATTTTTTTTTGCATGGGGAATCAAACTCAGGACCTTGTGCTTGCCAGGTGGGCACTGTGCCACTGAGCTATAACCCTGGCCCTTTTGAAGTCATTTTGAATGGAGTTATTTTTCTGACTTTTTTCGCAGCATGTTCATTGTTGTTGCACAAGAACACTATTGATTTTGGTGTGTTGATTTTGTATCCTGCTACTTTCTGAATTTATTTGTTCTAAGAGTCATCCATGTAAAGGATCATATCATCTTCAAAGAAAGATAGCTTGACTTCTTCTTTCATATATGTATCCACTTTTTCTTTCTCTTTTCTGATTGTATTGGCCAAAATTTCAAGTATATATTGAACAGGAATGGTGATAGTGGATATCCCTACTTGTTCCAAATTTTAAAGGAAATGTTTTCAGTTTTTCCCCATTTAGTATGAAGTTGGCAATGGGTTTTCCATAAGTAACTTTTATCAATTTGAGATAAACTCTTTCTACCCCTGTTCCCATCAGGGTTTTTATCCATCAGAAGTTGAATATTGTCAAAGGTTTTTTCTGCATCTATTCATTTTTGTCTTTCCTTCTGTTTATGTGATGCATTACATTTATCGATTTACATATGTTGAACCATTCTTGCATCTCTGGGATAAACTCCACTTGGTCATGATATATGCTCTCTGCAATGATTTTTAGTATTCTGTTTGTCAGTATCTTCTTTTTGCATCTATATTTGTGAAGGGGACTGACCTGTAGTTTTCTTTTTTTGTTAAGTCTTTGTCCACTTTTGGTATCAGGGTAGTAATGCTAGCTTCCAGGAATGAGTGTGGCAGTGTTCCTTCCCTTTCAATATCATGGAGGAGTTTCAGGAGCATTAGTATTAGAACTCCCTGAAGTTCTGGCAGAATTCTGTAGTGGATCCCGTAAAGTCTTAGCTCTTCTTAGTTGATAAGCTTTTTATTACTGCCTCTTTTTCATTGCCTGTTATTGGTCTGTTCAAGGTTTTTACTTCTTCTTGGTTCAGTCTTGGTAGTTCATGTAGTTCTTGGAATTCTCCATTTGTTCTAGGTTCTCCAATTTATTGGAATGTAAGCTTTTGAAGTAGCTTCTTATAGTTGCCTGAGTATTGGCAGCATCTGTTGTGATTTCACCTTTTTCGTTTTTAATTGATTTGAAGTGGGTTTTGTTTCCTTCTTTTGATAAATTTGTTTACCTTTTCAAAGAATCAACTCTTTGATTCAT
>RJWT010011045.1:0-23623 GCA_004365215.1 Cuniculus paca | reverse complement strand
CCTGAGTGTCCCCTCACCTGTCATCACCAGCTCCAGGGGGTCACTGTGCTCTGACCAGCCAGAAGGGGTTCGGTAGTAACAGCGATGTAGCCCTGCATGGTGCTGTGTCATGGATGGGATGGAGAACATGGCTGTGCTCTTGACTTCCGGTGATGTTTGATTTCTCCAGGGCTCTTGGCTTCCATCTTTGTACAGACCGTATTCCTGGGCCCCCAGAGACCCCTCACACCAGAGGGTCACAGGTTCCCCCTGTGGTATCACAGATCCTGGCTCAGCCCAGAGCCTGGGTTTGGCGAGGGTCCCTGCAGGGAAATCACAGCTGGGTCCCAGGACCTTCCTCCTCCCCTCACATCCCAGCTCTTAGCCCCAGGACCCTCCAGACCTCCCAGCACCAGCCCTCACCTGCTGTGCTCCATCCCCAGTGCCCGGGGTGGCCCCTTGTCCCCAGGAGAAGGAGGAGGGACCCAGGACAGCTAGGGACCCACTCACCTGCCTGCACTCGGGTCCTGGGGCCCAGACTCAGCCCTGGAAGAGAGTTCCCTGTGAGAGGTTTGCCCTGGAGCCTGAGCAGGTTTTCTGCTCCCCAGAGCTTCCTGAACTCTGGGTCTCTGATGAACCAGGGCCTGGCTGTGGGTTCAGATCTCTCCCGACCAGGGTGTCTCCTCCCCTCTTCCCCTCTCACCCAGGCAGAGCAGGGCTGTGAGTGTGGGGATCATGGCTTCTCCAACCGCTGATCGCAGCTGTGTAGAGAGCTGTGACTGCACTGCTCCGTGGGCCCCACAGACAACCGTGGTGTGGAAAGTTTGCAGCTGGTTCTGCTCATCACGAGTTTGTCGCAGCACCGCCCCATGTGAACGGGAACTGCCCTGCCCATCAGCCAGTCTGTTTGTTGCCGGTTCTGGGTCTGGGTCAGGGAGGCATCTGACATGGGACTTTCCCTTCCTTTTGAATCTTCCTGTAAATAGACTGGATATCTTCCTGAGCTAGCCCCTTGCAGGGGATGGTGCCCAGCGCTGGTCCTCTCTCTCAGAGCCTCCCACAGGTCTCCTCCTTCCCTCAGCCCATCCAGCTGTGCAGCACCGTGCTCCTCACTGTGGCCATCATCTCATAGCCTTGGAGATGCTCCGGGGAAGATGCAGGTCCCTGCTGCAGGTGGGTGAGAGCAGAGCCACCCTGAGCCCTGCCTGTCAGCTCCCTGGAGCTGCATACTGGGAATCAGCATGGAAGGGAGATGCAGGGCAATAGGGCAGCAATGCTGACTCACTTCCTGGTTCCCAGTGTGGGTTTCCTGGGCTCAACCCTCCCCTTCATACACTTCCCTATGTCCTTAGCAATTGGGAACACCTGCTTTTCCTTGGAAAGAAATTTCTGAGCCATTCATGCACCTGTGGGTCCTGTATAGAATGACCTGAGTTTGGTGCTGGCTGATTTCAGTTCATTGCCTGTTTGTCATTCTCTGTCTTACCCTGAACTTAGCATCTCTCTCTGAGCCTCAGCTTCCTCATTTCTAAGCGGCAGCCCTTCACCCCACTGCTAATTTTATTAATGGCGTCAGTAGTTCCTGTACATGGGGAGACTCAGCCATGGTTAATTTTCAGAGCAGTGAAAATATGGGTTTGGGACATGTGAGGTTCATGGTGTGAGATCATGTGTGTGCCAGCAGTGTGTCCCTACCTGCTCTGAGCACTTAGCAATGGTCTGTGTAATACACCTGCAGCCTCAGGACCACCATTATAATCATGAAAGTAAAGGGAGGAATGAAGGTTCTCACATGAAGAAGGATACAAAGAACAAAACCGAGGGGCTGCAAGTGTCTCAGATCATCAAGGGGTCATTAAAGGGCAGGTTTCCTCCTCTTATGGGGGTGGAAGTACGAGAGGGCATTGGGGCTGGCAAACTGCTGTACACAGGAAAAACCAGTCAGTCCCAGCCAGGCCACAGTGCAGAGCAGCTTCTGAGCCCTGCACCTGGAACACTCAGAGTGCTGTCTTCAGTCGTCTCCTGAGAACTCAAGGAGGTTTCTGACAGGACGGCCTAGAGCTGACGTCAGCCTGAGGAGTGGGAGGTAACAAAGGTGGCCGCCAATGTGCTCTTGCCCACTGTGCTTTCACATTTGTCCACTCCCACCCTATAGACTGTGCTACTTTCCCTGTTCTCAACTTGCCCAGATCTGCTCTACAGAGCATGTGTCTCTTCTGGCCTTCAATAAGTGTAAAACTTCACTACATTTTTGTGCTTGTTTTGTCCAATTTATTCTGGTCAACAAGAACCAGAACTAGAAAGGATCTTTAGAAAGAGTCCTCAGAATCCCAGAGCCGAGTAACAGAAGTTCAGGGCTGCAGGTGAGGGTTGAAAGCTGTGCCCCTCCTCCCCCATTTTTACAGATGGACACTGAGATCTCAGCTCACTGTGCAGCCACCATGGTCAGCGCTGAGCTACTTCCATGTAGGCACAAGACTCCAGTACTGTCACACACAGGCCTCGCATGTAAGCACGAGTGTGAGGGTCACACTGGACCCACCCCTGCAGGCACAGCCCCAGGCAGGGGCTACGTGGGAAGCATGGACCCTACAGGGCAGGAGCAGCTGCAGCTTCCCCTGTCAGGCCCAATTCCTCGGTCAGCCCTGGAGAGACCTATGGCAGGTCAGGAGCAGGGAGGAGAGATACCCAGCAGGGGCTGACAGCGTGCAGGGTGTTGGAGAAAATGGGAAATTAGGAACAAGTGAGTTAGGCTGGTGTTATGGTGATAGAATGTAGTAAATTGAATTAAGATAATTAAAAATTAATTCTGGTAAGTATAAGTTTTCTTTGTTTGCTTGTTTTAGTTCCTTCAGGTACACAGTTATGCTGTTTATTTGAGATTTTTCATCTTTTAAACTACACATTTATCATTATAAACTGTTATCTTACTATGTCTTTGGTTTCTTCCATAAGTTTTTATTTTACTTTTATATCACTTCTGTGGACTGACCATTGGGGAATCATACATGCTAGGCAAGTGTTATACTAATGCTTTTTAAAATTTTATTTGCAGACATAGTTTCTCTAAGTTGCACACACTGGAATTGAACTGATCAACCTCCTTCCTCAGCTTCCGAGGTAGCTGGGATAACAGGCATGCACCACAAGGTCCAAATCTTTTTTCTCCCTCCCCCCCACTCCTCCCCCTCCTGTGTGTCTGGTAGTTTTTCTTTCAGATCGCTATGAGGTCTACATAACATACATTATATTTAACACAGTCTATTATATGCTGTTAACTCCAAGTATACACAAAAACTCTACTCTTTCCATCTTATGTTACTGATGTCACAATTCACAAGTTTTTATGGTATGTATCTATTAAAATATTGTGCAGTTATACTTATTAATCTAATGTGTGATCTATTTTAAGAAAGGGACCCCAAGCAGTGGGGCAGCCCCAGTGGTGGGCCTGGTGCGAGCTGAAGGTGTGCACAGCAAACTCCACCTAGCTGTGCAGCTCCAGACGTCACGCACAACTGGGTAGGGCCCTGCTCTTCACGCACAACTGGGTGCGGCCCACCCAGCATCTCCAAACAACCAGGGACCTTTGGAACATCCCTGGGGTCCTGCCTAGGCCCCACCCAGCAACCCCAAGCAGCCGGGCAGCATCAGTGGTGGACCTGGCTGGAGCCGAGGGTGCGCACAGCAAACTCCACCAGGCTGTGCAGCCTCAGGACCTTGCACGCAACCTTGTGGTGCCCCACCCAGCAGCCTCAAGCAGCTGGAGAGCCTTGGCATACAAAGTAGGGTGTGCTGAAGGTCCGCCCAGCATACTCCCCCCTCTTAGGGAGCCTTAAAGTGCCCCTAGCAATCCAGTAAGGCCTGCCTAACACCCCCTCTCAACTGGGGAAACTCCCTGCAGATAGCTGTCCATCCTCAACCCAGGAAACAACTAAGACTTTGCATTCGGCTTCCACAGGCGAACACAGGAAAATGACAAAACGAAAGAGCAAAATGCAATCTCACACCTCCAGTCCATCCCAAACAAACCTAAGAGACACAGACATAGAAGAAAATATAAACTGTGCACCTGAAACTTCTGAAATGATAGCAACTGAAGAAAAGAAACAACTCCATGAAGCTGTAAAGGAACTCAGATTACGAGTAATCTCCCAGGTAAAACAAGAAATAATAAACGTAGTGAAAGAAATGCTGAACACATCTAAAGAAGACATGGGTTTTTTTATTTTGAAGAGAATAAAACAGATACAAAATAAAACAGAATATTCAATCAAAACAAAACAAAGAATGTGATACAAGACTTCAAAACAAAAGAAAAATAAAGCAACAATGGTTGCCATGTTGCCCCTTGCTATCTTCAAAATAACTTCCCATACCATCAGGCATATTAAAATCAAACACAGCAAAACAGAATAAAACCAATCAAAACAAAACAATGAAAGCAATACATGACTTCAAAACAAGGCAGTTGAAATGCCACAGTGGCTTCTGTAATGTATCTTGTTATCTTCAAAGTAGCTGTTTATATCATGAGACATAATAAAAACAAACAAAACACAATAGAATAGTCAATCAAAACAAAACAATGAACATGACACAAGACCTCAAAACAAGATGAAAGGAAATCAATAATGGCTACCATAATGCCTCTTGTTATCTTCAAAATAACTGCCCATACCCTCAAGTATAATACAATCAAATAACACAGAATAGAATAAAACCAATCAAAAGAAAACAATGAAAGCAATACAGGACTTCAAACAAAACTGCAGGAATACAACAGAGGCTACCATGATGCATCTTGTCTTCAAATGTATGCTTATACATACATAACAAAATCAAACAAAGCAAAATGAATAAAATCAATCAAAGGAAAACAAGCAAAGCAATAAAAACTTTGGAACAAGATAATAGGAAATCAGTAATGACTGCTATAATCCATTTTGTTATTTTTGCAATAGCTGCCCATACCATCAAATATAATAAAATCAAACATAACTCAAAACCAAGCTACACAGAACCATGAGAACAATACAGGGCTTCAAAACAGAATTATAGATTAACAATGGCCATTGCCTTCCCCCTGGAGACATCTCCTCTTTTACCTTCACAATCTATTTTATATTTTGGATCCCACAAATTTCCCCAGTTTCTTATACTAGGGAGACAATATGATGTTAACCCATGTGACTCTGAACCGTTTCACCCATGAGCATGCTCTCAAGTTGTATTCATTTACCTACAGGAGTCTCAAGGTTATCTTTCTTTATAGCTGAGTAGCTTTCCATTGTATAGAAATGCCATATCTTTCCTTTCCATTCTGTTGCTGATGGGCAAGATACCCCTACTGTTTTTTTCTGGTTCTCTGTCACATAGAGCATTGTTTTTTCTTCTTTGACTTTTAATCTATGAATTCCATTTTGAGTTAAATGTGTTTGTTGGATAAAGCATACTGATGGATCCTGTCTCCTGATTCACTCTACCTGTGCCTCTTTCCACCGGTGAATTGAAGCCACCTACATTAATGGTTATGGCCAACATGCACTGGCTCATCTCTGCCGTGCTATTTTCCTGCCATTGGCTGTGCACTTTTCCCCTCCATTCTATTGTCTGTCCCGCTTGGTGATCCCCCTTGGTGTTTTTCCTGGAGCCATGATCTTTTTTTATCTCTTTCTAAAATGTCCTTCAGTATTCTTTGTAGGGTTGGTGTGGCAGTCATGAATTTCTTCAGTCGTTCTTTGTCGTGGAAGTATCTTGTTTCTCCATTAATTCTTTTTAATTTTTTTATTTTAAAGAGAATAGAACAAAACAAAACAAAATAAAAACCAACAAAGCAAAGCAAAACAAAACAGAATAGAGTCAAACACAATATAGCATTTCAGAACAGAACACTGCAAGCAATACAGGTCTTCAAAACATAACAGGAGATTAACAATGGTTACCCTACTGTCTCTTGCCTTCTTCGAAATGGTTGTTATTACATTTACAGACAATAAACTCAAACAAAACAAAGTGATAGAAAACCAGATAAAACAAAACAGTGAAAGCATTACAGGCCTTCAAGTCAGACAACAAGAAGCCGACAATGGCTACCGTAATGTCCCCTGTTTTTCAAAAGAGCTGTTCCTATCTTCTCACATATTGCAATCAAATAGTAGAAAAGAGACTTAAACCAATCAAATAAAAGAATAAAAGGATTATTGGACTTCAGAACCGTTCCCCCTATTTATCGGGAATTTTGTATCTCATTGAGTCTTTCAGTTTCTTACACTAGGGAACGATGCAGTGTTTACACATGTGAGTTTGGTTTATTTCACTTATGAGTATGGTCTCAAGTTGCATCCATTTACTGATAAAAACCTCAATGTGATCATTCTTTATAGCTGAATAGTACTCCATTGTATAAAAGTGCCACATCTTTTTTATCCATTCCTCAATTGATGGGCTTTTGGGTTGATTTGAAGATTTGGCTATTACAAATTGTGCTGCTATAAACATGGGTGCACATATATCACTGTGGTGTGATGATTTCACTTCTTCTGGGAATATGCCCAGAAGTGGAATAGCTGGGTCGAATGGGACTTCCAGTCCTAGCTTTTGGAGGAACCTCCAGACTGATTTCCACAGTGGCTGTACCAGTCTACACTCCCACCAACAGTGGAGAAGGGTTCCTTTTTCTCCACAGCCTCTCCAGCATTTGTTGTTGGTGATTTTCTTGATCCTGGCTGTTCTTTCTGGAGTGAGATGAAATCTCAGAGTTGTTTTAATTTGCATTTCTCTAATGACGAATGATGTTGAACATTTTTTCATGTATTTATTTGCCATTCATATTTCTTCAGCTGAGAAGTGTGTTTTCATCTCAGATGCCCATTTTTGGATTGGATCTTTGAATTTCGAGGGCCCGATATTTTTTAATGCTTTATATGTTCTAGATAGAACACCTTGGTCTGAAGGGCAGTTGAGTAAAATTTTTTTTGTAATTTGTGGGTTTTCTTTTCACTGTGTTGGAGATTTCTTTTGACATGTAAAAACTTTTTAACATGACAAGATCCCAGTTGTTGATTCAGGGAAGTGTTTCCCATGCAGTTTGGCCTTTGTTCATGAATTCTCCACCTACTCCTATGTTTTCAAGATTTCTACCCACTTTGTTTTCCAGCAGATTTAGTGTTTCTGTGTTAATATTTAGATCTTTGATCCATTTTGACTTTAGTTTCATGAATGGTGAAAGGCTGGGGTCTAATTTTACTTTTTGGCATATGGAAAGCCAGTTTTTCCAACACCATTTATTAAAGAGGTTATCTTTCTTCTAATGAACATGTTTCGCCCCTTTGTCAAAGATAAGGTGGCTGAGTGTGTTTGTACTTGGGGTTGTATCTTCTAATCTATTCCATTGATCCTCAGGTCTGTTTTGATTCCAGTACCATGCTGATTTGATGACAGTAGATTTGTAGTATACTTTCCAGTCTGGGATTGTGATGCCTCCTGTCCTGCCCTTGCTGCCCAGAAGTGCCTTTGCTATTCTGGGTCTTTTGTGGTTCCAGATGAATTTTAAGAATGATTTCTCTAGATCTGTGAGGTATGCTAATGGTATTTGGATGGGAATTGCATTAAATCTGTGTAATAATTTTGGGAGAATGGCCATTTTCACAAAGTTTGTTCTTCCTATCCACGAGCATGGAATGTCTTTCCATTTTCTG
Organism: Cuniculus paca; assembly: GCA_004365215.1. Taxonomy (NCBI): domain Eukaryota; kingdom Metazoa; phylum Chordata; class Mammalia; order Rodentia; family Cuniculidae; genus Cuniculus; species Cuniculus paca. The sequence goes on along the minus strand of RJWT010011045.1, from coordinate 15,944 downwards.
AGATCCTCTTCGATTTCTTTTTTCGGAGTACTGTAATTTTCATTGAATAGATCTTTTGCTTCCTTTGTTAGGTTGATTCCTAAGTATTTCATTTTTTTGGATGCTATTGTGTAGGGTTTGGTTTCTCTTCTTTCTCTCTCAGTGCATTTGTTGTTTGTGTACAGGAATGTGACTGATTTCTGAGTACTGACTTCGTATCCAGCTACATTACTGAATTTGGTTATGACATCCCAAAGTCTTTCTATGGAGTTTTGTGGGTCTTCTATGTAGAGTATCATGTCATCTGCAAATAGTGATAATTTAACTTTTTCCTTTCCTATGCTTATTCCTTTTATTTCTGTCTCTTGTCTAATTGCTCTGGCTAATGTATCCAGCACTATATTGAATAGGAGCTGTGATAATGGGCATCCTTGTCTTGTTCCTGATTTTAGAGTGAAAGCTTTCAGTTTTTGACCATTTCATGTGATACTGGCTGTTGGTTTGTCATAGATGGCTTTTATCAGATTGAGGTAAAGGCCATCTATTCCAATTTTCTGTAGGGTTCTTATCATAAAAGTGTGTTGGACTTTATCAAAAGCTTTTCCTGCATCTATTGAAATGATCATGTCGTTTCTATCTTTGGCTCTATTGATATGGTGTATTACATTTATTGATTTGCGTATGTTGCACCATCCTTGCATTGCTGGGATTAACCCAGTTGGTCATGGTGTATAATCTTCTTAAGGACTTGCTGCATTCTGTTTGCCAGAATTTTATTGAGGATTTTTGCATTGATTTTCATTAGGGAGATTGGCCTGTAGTTCTCTTTCTTGGTTGGGTCTTTCTCTGGTTTTGGTATTAGTGTAATACTTGCTTCCAGGAATGATTTAGGGAGACTTCCTTCCCTTTCAATTTCATTGAAGAGTTTGAGGAGTGTTGGAGTTAAGTCTTCCTTGAATTTCTTGTAGAATTCAGCTTGAATCCATCAGGACCTGTACTTTTCTTGGTTGATAAGGTTCTAATTACATTTTCAATTTCCTTAACTGAAATTGGGTTATTCAGTAGTTTTGCCTCTTCTTGATCCAGTTTTGGTAATTGATATGTTTCTAGAAATCTGTCTTTAGAAATTTCTTTGGTGCTCTCGAACCTATGAGAGTAAAGATTTTCGAAATAGGAATTGATGATCTTCTGTATTTCCACAGGGTCTGTAGTGATTTCACCTTTTCATTTCTTATTGCATGGATTTGAGTTTTTTCTTTCCTTTTTTTAATAAGGTTGGCTAGGGGCTCATCAATTTTATTTATTCTATCAAAGAAACAACTCTGTGAATCGTTGATTCTTTGTATTATTTTCTTAGTCTCAATTGCATTAATTTCTGCTGTGGTCTTTACAATTTCCTCCCTTCTTTTGGCTTTGGGTTGGGCTTGTTCTTCTTTTTCTAGATGTTTCAGTTGTAACATCAGATTGTTTATTTGCATTCGTTCCATTTTCCGGATGTGGGAATTCACTGCAATAAATTTCCCTCTGAGGACTGCTTTCATTGCATACCACAAATTCCGATAAGTTGTATGTGTATTTTCATTTGCTTGTAGATATTGTTTAATTTCTTCTTTAATTTCCTCTGTGGCCTACTGATTGTTCAGGAGTGTACTATTTAATTTCCATGTGTTTACGGAGTTTTTGCAGTTTCTTTTGTCATTAATTTCCAGTTTGATGGTACTGTGACCAGATAGTATGCATGGGATAATTTTGATTCCTTTACATTTATTTAAGCATATTCTAAGGGCCAATATGTGGTGTATTCTAGAGAATGTACCATGTGAAGCTGAGAAAAATGTATACTCTGATGTTGGGTGGAAAACTCTGTAGACGTCTGCCAGGTCCATTTGTTCACAGGTTTGATTCAGTTCTGTTATTTCTTCACTGCTTTTCTGTATAGTTGATCTGTCTCTTAAGAGTCAGGGGTGTGTTAAGGTCTGCTGTTATAATTGTGTTATTGCTTATTTCATTTTTCATTTCTATTAATATTTGTTTTATATAGTTGTGTGCTTCCATATTTGGTGAATACATATTTAAGATTGTTATTTCTTCCTCTTGGAGTTTTCCCCTAACCAGTATGTAGTGACCTTCTTTATCTCTTTTAACCATTATTTAGTTGAAGTTCACGTTGTCTGCAAATAGAATAGCTACCCCTGCTTTTTTTCTGGGTTCCTGTTGCATGGAGTATTGTTTTTCATCCTTTGACTTTCAGTGTATGAATTTCCTTTTGAGTTAGATGGGTTTCTTGTAGACAGCATATGGTTGGATGTTGTTTCTTGATCCATTCTTCCAGTCTGTTCCTTTTGATTGGTGAATTGAGGTCATTTACATTGATGGTTATAACTCATACATATTGGCTGGCTTTAGTCATATTATCTTTCTGCAGTGGTTTCTTTACCTTTTCCCGCTACTTAATTGTTTGCCCTGCTTGTGTTCTTCTTCTGTTGATGTTTTTGACATCGTAGCTATTTTCATGTGTATCTAGCACATTTTTCAGTATTCTTTGCAGGGTTGGTTTGGTGGTCATGAAATTCTTCAGCTGTTTTTTGTCATAGAAGTATCTTATTTCTCCATGGATTTTGAAGGATAGTTTTGCAGGGTCCATCAGTCTGAGTTGGAAGTTGTTTTCTTTTAGGACTTCAAATACTTCACTCCATGCTCTTCTTGACCTCCTTGTTTGTGTTGAGAAGTCTGCTGTGATTCTGATGGGTTTCCTTTATAGGTGATTTGATTCTTTTCTCTCACAGCTTTTAATAGTCTGTTCTTGTGTTGAATTTCTGGAATGCTGATAACTATGTGTCTGGGTGTTGATTTATTTTGATTATGGTCAGTTGGAGTTCTATATGCTTCACTTATCTGTATGTCAGTTTCCTTTCTCATGTTTGGGAAATTTTGAGCTATTACTTCTTTAAATAGTGTTTCTATATCATTTTTGTTTTCTCCTCCTTCTTCCTTTACACCTGTCAGTCTTATATTGTTTTTCTTTGCATCATCTTGGAACTGCTGAGTTGCTATTTCCTGATTCCTTATTATTTTTAGAAGATGTTTCCTTCCTTCCTCACTAGCTGCCATCATGTCTTCGAGGTCTGAAATTCTATTTTCACAGTCATTGAGGTGGCTTTTCCAGCTTTCAATGGCATTCTCAATTTCCTGGATATCTCTTTGAGTCTGTTTCATGCATTCTAATACTTTCTTGTATTCCTCATTCAAGGTTTCCATCCTTTTGCATTGTTCTTTTTTTTTTTTTCCGACTATGTCTTCTTTAGATGTGTTTAGCATTTCTTTCATTACATTTATCATCTCTTGTTTTATCTGGGAAATCATTTCTAATCTCAGTTCCTTTAAAGGCTCATAGAGTTGTTTCTTTACTTCGGTTGCTATCATTTCAGAACTTTCAGGTGTGTGGCTTATATTTTCTTCTATGTGCATGTCTCTTTGCCTTGTTTGGGAAGGACTGGAGGTGTAAGATTGCATTTTGCTCTTTCATTTTGTCATTTCCTGTATTCCACTGTGGCACGTGAATGCACTGTGCGCATTTGAGGTGTCAAGGCTAGGTGAAACTCAGTGCATGCCTTCATCTCCAGCCAAGACTACCACTGTGGCTGATCTGTTTCTGGGTGGTGTCTGGGTAGAGTCCAGGCAGGACCCCAGGGAAGCTCCAAATATCCTGGGCTTATGGTCAGAGGTGCGCAGGTCCCTACCAGCCTGCGCTTAAGGTCCCAAGCTGCACAACTAGGTGGAATTCTCTGTGTGCACCTTCAACTCAAGCTGAACCCATAGCAGCAGCTGCTATGCTGCTCTGTGTGAATGGGTGGGGTCCAGGCAGGATCCCAGGGATGCTCCGAATGTCTTGGGCTGATGGGGGATGGGCACAGATTCCTACGGGTCTGGTGGTGAGGTCCCAAGCTGCATGGCTAGGTGGAATTTGCTGGTCATGCCTTCAACTCAAGCTGGGCCCAGAGCAGCCTGAACAACTATTTTGAAGAAAAGAAGAGACACTAGGGTAGCCATTGTTGATTTCCTGTTGTTATGTTTTGAAGACCTGTATTGCTTGCAGTGTTCTGTTCTGATATACTTTGTTGTGTTTAACTCTTTGTGTTTTTTTAAAATTCTGTTTAAAATAAAAAAAATGATAAAATTGAGACTCTTACATGTAAATGGATGCAAGCTGAGACCATACTCATAAGTGGAATAAATCAGACTCATATGTTTTAACATCATATTGTTCCCATGTGTGAGAAACTGAAAGGATAAGTGAGGTTTAAAATGTACAATAGATATTGTGAAATGGGGAAGACATTTTTCAAAAGGAAGAAGGAACTAAAATGGGTGAAAGGCGGCAGGACAGTAGAGAAAAGGGAAAAAAATGTAAGTCAGTTAGATTATTAGTGCCTTTTAGATTATTAAAAGGTGAGGTTTGTGCTAATGTTGATTGGAGAAATTTTTACTCATATCTTGTACCTTGGTCAACTACTTTAAAGAGAACAACATATAATGTGGTAACTATTGTTATTCTCCTATTATTTTGTTATGAAATTTTGTTTTTCCTTTTTTCCATAAAGTAAAAAAGCTCATCTTTTTAATGCATTCATCAGTTGATGGGCATTCAGGTTTGTTTTCAAGATTTACTTATTAGAAACTATGCTGCTATAAACATGCATGCACATGTATCATTAATTCTTTCTAGATGATAACAAGAAGATTTATAACTGGGTCAATTGAGCCCTCTAGTGGTAGTTTTTTGAGTAATCACCACACTGATTTATACACTGGTAGCTTACTTCTGTTTTTTTTTTTCTTGGTATTGGGAATTGAACTCAAGATATTGCAGTTGCCAGGAGGGCACTGTGCCACTGAGCTACATCCCCAGCTCACTCAAAGTCCTAGCAGTTTCAGCATTGCTGAAAAGTCCAAGTCCCAAATCTCCAAGATCTAAGGCAAGCTCTTAACTGCAACCCCCCTGTACAAATGAAAACAAAGTTAAACACTTCCAATACTCAATGGGGCAAGATAAATATTACCATTCCAAAGGGTATGAACAGGGGAATACAAAGGAATAGGATCCAAGGAAGTCCAAAATCCAGCCGGGGAAACATTAAGTCTGGAGTTCCAAGTTCAGCATCTGAAGCAATCTGATTGTGAGCTCCAAAGGGCTTGAGAGACTCCACCCCTGCAGCACTTTTGGTTGTTGTACTTCCCACAGCTTCTCTCTTGCACTGACTTTTCTACTTCCTTGAAGGCTATCTTAGATGATCCATGCTCCTTGCTTTTCCAAACTTCTGGGGTCTCCATTGCACCTTTGGCTTCACACTCACAGCTTCACACACTGCCCTCTCAGGGGCGCACTGCCTCACCTCCCAGGTCTTCTGAAATCAGGGTGGAAGCCTTTTAAAACTCAGAACTCTTGCATTCTGTATGCATGTAAAAGCAGCACCACATGGATGATGCCAAGGTCTGCTGTCAGTTGGAGCAGTAGCCAGGCTTTTCTTTCTCTTGATTGTGGGGGTCAAGTGCCTGGATCGCTGGGCAGTCTGAACCTGATTGGGAGGAACAGATTCTCTATGCCACTGCCATTCTGGAAGCTGATGCAGCTATCACCTTTCTGGAACATAGTGTGGCTGCTGCCATTCTGGCACATGGTGCTCTGTTGCTTTCTCCACAAAGCAAAGTCTTCTGCTTTTGCAGTTTTGAGGCTGCAAAGCATGGGGCCACACTGCTGCTTGTGATGTTTTCAGGCCACCTTTTATGTTTTTATGTTCTCCTGTTCCTTATCAGCATTCAAGGTCTCCTCACCTTTATCTTTACAGTCCGCAGCTTTACTGGAGCTTCCTTTCTGGCAAAACTCACAACATTTGAAATCATTATGCTGGGTGCTTTGCTCTTGATTCACTATATAAATCAGGCTAAAAGCCCCCAACAATAGCCATGCCACAGCCTCAACATTAGAGTGCCTTGAAATTTCTTTTGCCAGACCAATTAGTCCACCACCCTTAAACTCCATCTCAGGCAAAGTCTGTGGACATGAGCAAAACACAGAGAAACATTCTGCCAAGCCATAACACACATCATCTGGAGTGCGGCAACCAATGCAGTCCTTCATCCCAGCAGAAACCTCCCAAGCCTGGTCTTTACCAGCAGGATTTTAATGAGGCTTCTGGTCTTGTGAGTTCTGACCAGTATCTCCTATATGGGACAGCCTAATGTGTTCCAGAACCTCTTTCAGGTGACGTCTTTGAACCTTTCCAAACTCTTCCCACAAGCCATTCTTAAAGGCTTTTGAACCACATGGTCAGGTACAGTTATAGCAATGACCCCACTTGTACCAAATTCTGTCTTGGTTACTTTTTTCTTGTTGCTGAGACAAAATACTTGATGCCCAAAATGAAGGAAGGAAAGGTTAACTTAGCTTACAGTTTTTGGAGGTTTCAGTCCATACTCAGCCAGATCCAAGGAAGGGTGGTGTGGCTAAGGGGCAACCGTTCATGGTGGATGCAAGCAACAAGACTGGAAAGGGCAAAAGGGAAAAAAGCGTGCCTCCTTCCCTCCCTTCTATTGTATGGCAGCTGCCTGCTCCCTGGCGGGTGCAGCACTCATACTGCCAATCCCAGCAATAGAGAATGAACCAATTACAAATGCTAGACTCAGCCATCTTCAAAAGGCCCAGTCCCTGTGACCACATCAGGCTTTGAAGGGGACATTTAAACACAAACCATAACAGCTAGTATGTAGTGACAACATTTGTAATCAGTTTAGCTTGAGGTTACCATGTCTGATAATACAATTGCCACTCCTCCTTGTTTCAGAGGCCTGGTGCATGAAATGCTGTTTTCCATACTACAAATTTGAGTCTATCAATATGTTTCTGGCCTAGATAAATTCCTTGAATACAAGAGATTGCTAGATTTTGTTTTTTTGACCCAGTCTGCAAGTTCGTGTCTTTTAATTGGAGAGTTGATGTCATTAACATTGTGAGATATTACTGTGATGTGTTCTTTACTATCATTGCCTTCTTTATCTGTTGGTGCACTGTGTGTTTTTCTTTTGGTTATGTTTTTGCTGCTGTTTTTCCATTGACCTCAGTAGTTTTCTCTGTGTTTTTAGCTGTGTCTAATTCATTGTTTTTGCCAAGACTGTCCTTAAGTATTTTCTCTAGTGTTGGTTCAGCTCTCATATATCTTCTGAGCTGGTCTTTTTGTGAAAATACCTTATTTCTCCATCTAGTTAGAAGGGTAGCTTTGCTGAGTAAGTTAATCTGGGTTGGCAATTATTTGATCTCAGGGTTTGAAATACTTTATTTCAAGCTCTTCTGAGTTTATGGTTCATGTTTAAAAGTCTGCTTTGATTTTAGCTCATTTATCTTTATATGTGACTTTTTTCCTGCCTGCTTTTAAAATTCTGTGGTTTTTTTTGTGGGATATCTGGTATTTTAATAAGGACATGCATTGGTGAGCTTCTTTTCTCATCATATTTCTTTATAGTTTCTTTTACTTTTTTTTTAATTTTAAAGAGAACAAACAAAACAAAACAAAACAGAACAGAGTTGAGCACAGCAAAACATTTCAGAACAGAACACTGCAAGCAATACAGGTCTTAAAAACATAATGATAGGAGATTAATAATGGCTACCATAGTGTCTCTTGCCTTCTTTGAAATGGTTGTTCATACATTCACACACAATAAACTCAAACAAAACAAAATAATATAAAACAAGATAAAACAAAAGACTGAAAGTGTTACAGGCCTTTAATTCACACAATAAGAAATCAACAATGCCTACCTTAATGTCCTCTGTTTTCTTCAAAAAAGCTGTTCATATCTTCTCGCATATTGCAATCAAATAGTAGAAAACCGATTTAAACTATTCAAATCAAAGAATAGAAGAATTATTGGACTTCAGAAACTTTTCCCCATACTTACTGGGGACTTTGCATCTTATTGAGTCTTTCAGTTTCTTACACTAGGGAGATGATGTGGTGTTTACACATGTGAGTTTGGTTTATTTCACTCATGAGTATGGTCTAAAGTCGCATCCATTTACTTATAAAACCCTCAATGTGATCCATCTTTATAGCTGAATAGTTCTCCATTGTATAAAAGTACCACATCTTTTTTATCCATTCCTCTATTGATGGGCATTTGGGTTGTTTCTAAGATTTGGCTATTACAAATTGTGCTGCTATAAACATGGGTGCACATACATCACTGTGGTATAAAGATTTCACTTCTTCTGGGAAAATGCCCAGAAGCGGAATAGCTGGGTCAAATGGGACTTCCAATCGTAGCATTTTGAGGAACATTCAGACTGATTTCCATAGTGGCTGCACCAGTCTACACTCCCATCAACAGTGGAGAAGAGTTCCTTATTCCCCACAGCCTCCCCAGCATTTGTTGTTGGTGGTTTTCCTGATTCTGGCCATTCTTTCTGGAGTGAGATGAAATCTCAGAGTTGTTTTAATTTGCATTTCTCTAATGACCAATGATGCTGAACATTTTATCATGTATTTATTTGCCATTCATATTTGTTCAGCTGAGAAGTGTGTTTTCATCTCAGATACCCATTTTTGGATTGGGTCTTTGACTATTGAGGGCTTGATTTTTTAAATTCTTTATACATTCCAGAAAGAAGACCTTTGCCTGAAGGACAGTTGACTAAGATATTTTCCCAATTGGTGGGTTTTCTTTTCACTCTGTTGGACATTTCTTTTGACATGCAAAAACTTTTTAATAAGACAAGATCCCAGTTGTTGATTCTGGGAAGTATTTCTTGTGCAGTTTGACATTTATTCATGAATTCTCCACCTACCCCTATGTCTTTAAGATTTCTACCTCCTTTGTTTTCCAGCAGATTTAGTGTTTCTGCTTTAATGTTTAAATCTTTGATCCATTTTGACTTTAGTTTGGTATATGGTGATAGGCTTGGGTCTAGTTTAAGTTTTTGGCATATGGGAAGCCAGTTTTTCCAGCACCACTTATTAAAGAGGCTATCTTTCTTCCAGTGAACATGTTAGGCCCCTTTGTCAAAGATAAGGTGTCTGAGTGTGTTTGTACTTGGGGTTGCATCTTCTAATCTATTCCATTGGTCCTCAGGTCTGTTTTGACTCCAGTACCATGCTGATTTGATTACAGTAGCTTTGTAGTATTATTTCAAGTCTGGGATTGTGATGCCTCCTGTCCTGCCCTTGCTGCTCAGAAGTGCCTTCGCTATTCTAGGTCTTTTGTGGTTCCAGATGAATTTTAAGAATGATTTTTCTAGGTCTGTGAGGTATGCTAATGGTATTTGGATGGGAATTGCATAAATCTGTATAATAATTTTGGGAGAATGGCCATTTTCACAATGTTTGTTCTTCCTGTCCATGAACATGGAATGTCTTCCCATTTTCTGAGATCCTCTTCAATTTCTTTTTTAGAGTACTGTAATTTTCATTGAATAGGTCTTTTACTTCCTTTGTTAGGTTGATTCCTATTTCATTTTTTTGGATTGCATTGAGAAGGGTGTGGTTTCTCTTGTTTCTCTCTCAATGAGTTTTTTTTTTTTGTATGTATAGGAATGCTATTGATTTCTGAGCATTGACTTTGTATCCAGCTACACTACTGGGTTTGGTTATGACATCCAGAAGTATTTCAATAGAGTTTTGGGAGTCTTCTATGTAGAGTATCATGTCATCTGCAAATAGTGATAATTTAACTTTTTCCTTTCCTATCCTTATTCCTTTTATTTCTGTCTCTTGTCTGATTGCTCTGGCTAATGTTTCCAGCACTATATTGAATAGGAGTGGTGATAATGGACATCCTTGTCTTGTTCCCAATTTTAGAGTGAAAGCTTTCAGTTTTTGACCATTTAATGTGATACTGGCTGTTGGTTTGTCATAGATGGCTTTTATCAGTTTGAGGTAAAGACCATGTATTCCAATTTTCTGTAGGGTGCTTACTATGAATGAGTGTTGGACTTTATCAAAAGCTTTTCTTGCATCTATTGAGATGACCATGTGGTTCTTATCTTTGGCTCTATGGATATGGTGTATTACATTTATTGATTTGTGTATGTTGAACCGTCCTTGCATTGCTGGGATGAATCCCACTTGGTCATGGTGTATAATCTTCTTGATGTCTTGCTGCATTCTGTTTGCCAGAATTTTATTGAGGATTTTTGCATTGATTTTCATTAGGGAGATTGGCCTGTAGTTCTCTTTTTTTGTTGGTTCTTCTTCTGATTTTGGTATTAGGGTAATATTTGCTTCCAAGAATGATTCAGGAAGATGTCCTTCCCTTTCAACTTCATTAAAGAGTTTGAGGAATGTTGGCATTAAGTCTTTCATGAATTTCTTGTAGAATTCAGCTGTGAATCCATTAGGACCTGTACTTTTCTTGGTTGATAAGTTTCTAATTATATTTTCAATTTCTTTAACTGAAATTGGGTTATTTAGTAGTTTTACATCTTCTTGACCCAGCTTTGATAATGGATATTTTTCTAGAAGTGTGTCCATTTCTTCTGTGTTATTGAACCTATGAGAATAAAGTTTTTTGAAGTAGGTATTGATGATCTTCTGTATTTCCACCGGGTCTGTAGTGATTTCACCCTTTTCATTCCTTACTGCATTGATTTGAGTTCCTGCTTTTGTTTTTAAAAATAAGGTTGGGTAGGGGCTCATCAATTTTATTTATTCTTTCAAAGAACCAGCTCTTTGATTCATTGATTCTTTGTATTGTTTTCTTAGTCTCAATTGCATTAATTTCTGGTCTGATCTTTTTAATTTCCACCTTTCTTTTGGATTTGGGTGAGGCTTGTTCTTCTTTTTCTAGATGTTTGAGGTGTAACATCAGATTGTTTATTTGTGTTCATTCCATTTTCCAGATGTGGGAATTCACCTCAATAAATTTGTCTCTGAGGACTGCTCTCATTGCATCTCACACATTCTGGTAAGTTATATTTGTATTTTCATTTTCTTGTGGATATTGTTTAATTTCTTCTTTAATTTCCTCTGTGACCCTCTGATTGTTCAGGAGTGTACTATTTAATTTCCATGTGTTTACAGAATTTTTGCAGTTTCTTTTGTCATTAATTTCCAGTTTGATGGCACTGTGAGCAGGTCATGTGCATGGGGAAATTTCAATTCCTTTGCATATACTTAAGCATGTTCTATGGGTTAGTATATGGTGTATTCTAGAGAGTGTACCATGTGAAGCTTAGAAGAATGTATACTCTGATGTTGGCCGGAAAACTCTGTACACATTTACCAGGTCCATTTATTCACAGGTTTGATTCAGTTCTGTCATTTGTTTGCTGATTTTCTGCCTAGTTGATCTGTCTCTTTGAGTCATTGGTGTGTAAAGGTCTCCTGTTATAATTGTGTTATTGCTTATTTGATTTTTCATTTCTATTACTATTTGTTTTATAGAGTTGGGTGCTCCCATATTTGGTGCATATATATTTAAGATTGGTATATGTTCATCTTGGAGTTTTCCCCAACCAGTATTTAGTGACCTTCTTTATCTGTTTTGACCATTCTTGGTGTGAAATTCACATCATCTGTGAATGGAATAGCTACCCCTGCTATTTTTGCCAGGGTGTGGGTGGTTCCTTTTGCATGGAGTCTTTTTTTTCTGTCCTTTGATTTTCAGTCTATGAATTTCCTTTTGGGTTAGATGGGTTTCTTGTAGACAGCATATAGTTTCATTTTTTTGAAAAACCAATTTGTCTGAAATTCACCATAGGCATACTGAATGAAATTGCTATGGAAATACTCATTTTGTCTTTGAAAGAATCTATTTTTTCATTCCATGAGTGAACTATTCATGGATTTCTGCTGCTTTTAGTGACACTTTTGCTATGCCTTGGGAGAATGATTGGGTGGGTTTGGAGATTTTGCATTTCCTTTCATTTGCATTCTCCTCTGGGTATTTTTGCATATATATAGATTATCTATCTATCTCTATCTATCTATCTATCTATCTATCTATCTATCATCTATCTATCTATCTATATTCCACTCTTTTCCCTCTCCTTTTTGAGGAGGTTATTGCAGGTTGGAGACTAAAGAATGAGGAGAGTCAGTGGCTTATATGAAGATTTTTAGTGTGATACTGTCTTCCTGTGAGAATCTTTGAACTTTATATGTCCCGTGCTACTATTTATTCCATCATTCACTTTAAGTGATTTTAACTTTGCCCCTATGTTTTGCAAAAGAATTACTTTTGATTATAACAGAACCCACAGATCCAATCGTACAACACTTCTATATGATCGTCCTTGCACACTATGAAAGGTCATTATTTGTGGTTGTTGTGCAGTGAGGTGAGGTAGGGTGTGGTTAATGGGAGATGGTTGGGTGGTGAGTAGACACTAAAGGGGAGGTTTGTATTGGGGAATAGTAGATGATTATAAAAGGTTATTGTGAGGTCTGATTTCATTGGGGTACTTTTAGTTGAGTTGATGGGTTAGTAGCAAGAGTTTTCAAAGAATATTTTGGGGCACGAGGGCATATATGAGGGAAAGGGGGTTTCCTTTGTGATTGAGGAAAGTTATGTGTTTATAAGAACTTGCAGCAAGGAGGATGATGAGGTAGGTAGGGTATGGAAGGGCCACAGGCTTAGGTTGGGAGAAGATTTAGAAATAATATCAAAGTGAGCTCAAGGCCAGCCTGAATGGCATAGTGAGACCTTATCTCAAAAAAGACAAGGGCCAGGGATTTAGCTTAGTGATGTAAGGGCCTGCCTGGCAAACATGAGGTCATGAGTTCAATCCCCAGTGCTGCAAAAAAAAAAAAAAAAAGAAAGAAATAACATTAGAGAAGATAGGGAGCTAAGTGTGGTGAATTTAAAAGCTTAGAACTTTACATATGTTTGAAAAACAACATAGACTATTATAGTTAAGGTTTACAAGGGAAATAACTGAATAGAGGGCACATAATTTATAGGATTACTTTATAATATTCACCCGAAAAGCCAAATGCAGAAGTGTGTGCAACAGATGTGTCCCTGCACTAGGGAATCAAAGTATCCAGCTGTGGGCCTGGATCCTATGACAATGTCCTCCAAGAGTTCAGTTGGAGGCCTCAAGCACACAACAATGTCTCATGCAAATCTTTATCAAGTATCTGCTCTGGGAAGGCCCAAAAGTCAGTGGTAAAAGCTAAAAAGTCTGCACCAGCAGGATAAAAGGTTTGTGTCTGGAGGCTGAGAGATTTTCACTGGAGCCAGGAAGTGAAGCTCAAATTAAGGACCAGAGCTCCCATAAAGAAAACCACAGCCATCCTAAGCCACAGTGAGAAGCAAAGCTCCAGCCAGATGTAGTGGCATACGTAGTTAATCCCAACACTTGGCAGGCTGAGGCAGGAGGATTGTTGCAAGGTTGAGACCAGCCTAGGAATACAAAGTGAGCTCAAGGCCAGCCTGAAACTGCATACAAGACCCTGTCTCAAAAAGACCAAACCAAACCAAAAACACAAACAACAACTACAAAAGAAACAAAATAAAAAAACCCAAAACTCTTCTGATGATGAGAACAGCCAAGTTCATATTTAAAAAGCCAACATGACGAACTTCTCCATGATGACCAACAGCACACCATCTTCCCCTGGAGATCTGCCTTCCAGTTCAGCTAGGTGACACAAGTTGACCATTAGTTAATCCACCACAAAGAGAATGTTAATAATATTTTCTCAGAGATTTGAGGTGAAGAAACTAGACAGAGAGCTGAGATGAGGGAGAGAAAGTAGATATGTGTTAGATCAGTCAATGAAAGAACGAATATACGAAAGTGACAACCTAATAAACACAGGAAACCATAAAAGAACATAACAAAACTCACCTTACAAAATGAATCAAGAAACATACAAAAATTAAAATCTATGATGTCTGATGGGAACACAGATTAAAAATTCCAATGAAACATTGGATACGTGATTCCCAAGTAAATTCTTTACCAGAGAATCTGAGTCCTCCTACCCCAATAACTCCTCTAATTGCTGTACTGCAATACTGGCACTAAGTCAGACTCAGGACTTTTTTCTGCCAGTTTTCAGGAACCTTGCAGAGTCTGATCTAGTTTCAGTACTTGGAATAGGAACTCTTGCTGTCCTTCTCCCTGGATGTGATACTGGGTTTGGCAGACAGGTTCACTGGCATGGAATTGTTCACTGAGTCAGGATTATTCCTAGATAATCTGATCAGCTACAGCAGTAACAGGCTAATCTGGTACAGTGGTATCTACGAGGGCTAGCTGAGAAATAACATACTGTCAGACCCTGATTTGGGTCTCCTTTTAGCCAGCTGTGACTGTGAAAGGCTGCTCTCAAAGACAAGTCCTGCATTTCCCTTGTGGGTTGTAACCACAGATGATTTATTTTTTTGGTTCCGATGCCTGTTTCCAGTTCCCCATTGGCAAAATACTGTTAGTTTCACTTTGCCTCCCTGCTGGTGGCTAGCCAGCTGCTGTCAGTGGTGCTGTGCCATCTCTCCTCTGTAGTGTGATCTATTTTTTCTGTATCACTTAATCCTGTTCTCTGTCAGTTTCTTAGTGGTTCTTGGGTAAACTTCACTCACTTTAATTTTTTTTTTTTGTGGCACCAGGGATTGAACTCATGACCTTGCGCTTGCCAGGCAGGCACTTAGGTCACTGAGCCAAATCCCTGACCCTTGTCTTTTTGAGACAGGGTCTCAGTATGCCATTCAAGATGGCCTTGAGCTCACTTTGTAGCCCAGGCTGGTCTCAAACTCACAATGATCCTCCTGTCTCAGCCTCCCGAGTGCTGGGATTGCAGGTGTGAGCCACCATGCCCGGCTCACTCACTTCAATTCCTATCCAAGCCATTGTTTTCCAGACTCAGGACACTTTGTCCTGGAGAAACTGAGATGTTGGCATTCACTGCTCCGCCATTTGGGAATCCCTCTTGACCTTGAATGTTGTCTTGTCATTTTTAGCCCATCACTGTGTTTATGATCTAGTACATCTGCACTGTACTCAATTCCTCACACACTGTCCTCATATTGGCTGAATCTGCTAGCCATGCTTTCTTTTGAAATTCTTGTATCTTCATTTTCTGCTTGTTTTCTTTTCTTAAATTCTAATTCTTTACCAAACCTTTCATTCATATCTTGCATTGTCTTTCAATTTCATTGACCAATTGATTTTTGCATTCTTTGGCTATAACTTGCTCTCTTTCAGTGTTGATGAGATCTGTTTTTGTCAAGTAAGGGGTTTTTGGAGGCATCTTGCTGACTTGATTTGTCATATGTCTGTCACTTTTGAGTTGCAGAATGAAGATCAGTTAGTGTAGAGCAACTCAGTCTCTATTGTGTAGACCTCTTTAGTTAGAATCTATTTCCCTGAGATGCGCCCTCCTGTTTGCTTATGTTTTTGCATTTGTATCCTTCTTCAACACCCTCAGAGTAATATTTGAGGGTCTTGTTAGTGTCCAACCTTCCTTTGGTAGCTTAATTCTCAGGGTCACACCAGTAAGGTAAGAGAAACTGCAGTAATGTTGGTGATACAAAGAGTAGTTATTGGCATACAGTAAAAACCAACTGACAGCAAAAACTGCCACCATTGACAATGGCAAAGAAATCAGCTGGCCGTGCAGCTTGGGACTTTGCCAAGAGACCGGTAGGAGTTTGTGTCCACCCCCCATTGGCCACAGACATTCAGGGCATCTCTGGGGCCCTGCCTACCTGTGCCCCACCCACTCACCAAGAGCAGCATGGCGGCAGCTGCTCCGGACCCGGTTTGGGTCTGGGGCGAGCTAAGCAAGCCCCACCTAGCTGTGCACCTTGGGAACGGGTGACCAGACCCATAGAAATCAGTGCCCAGCCCCCATCGACCACAGACATTTGGGGCATCCCTGGGGTCCTCCCTGCACCCCACCTGCTGGCCTGGGGCAGCCCAGCAGCGGCTGCTCTCAGCCCGGCTTGAGATGGGAGCGTGACCAGCG
>RJWT010011044.1:0-23626 GCA_004365215.1 Cuniculus paca | reverse complement strand
CATTCCTCCCAACTTCTTAGACTGTCACTTTCCCCGGCTGTTAATTCCATCTAGAACGCTGTGTTTTGGGGTGCATTTCTCAGAAGCAGCATCTGAGAAAAGAATTTGCATGTGAGCAACTTATTAAGGAAGTGAACCCAAAAGAAACCAGGAACAGTAGGAAAAACATAATAGAGAAGGAGGAGTAGCCAAGCAAGGGTGTGAGTCCAGGCAAGATAACTTCAAAATAGTCCCATAGGTGGTGAGGCGTAAATCATCCCTCCAGGTCTGTCTCAATCCTAGGCAAAATGCTAGGCAAAAGAGTTGAGCTTTCATATTTCCATGCAAGTTAAACATCCACAAAGTTTCCCCTGGGGATATGAAATCTCAGTTACAGCTAACTGTCTGTAAGAGTGGATAGGGCCGACGGAAGGCCGCCAAAGAAGAGACGCAGGTATTGGCTTTAAAGTAAAAGAGCACAGGATCTGGGTAAGGGTGTGAAAAGCCAGTAATGGGAATCAAAGGAGATCAGTGTGGAACTCCAACAGTGTGTGCAACACCACCAGATAGTTCCATTTATTTTATTACAATTCTACTCATCCTCTAAGTAATTGTTTTCTCTATATACCCTAGAACTATGCTATAACCACATTTTTGTCATTTTCCTTCCCTTTTCTAGATCATAAACTCCATAAAAATATGCATGTTACAGAATTTTGTGCTTCCTGCACTGTGGTATGAGAGGTAGCAAGATCCATTACTCCCTCTAGACAGTAAATCTATGAAATTGAAGCTCAGTACTTGTCAACCTTCTATCCAACAACCATCACATATGCTGTAGGTGGTGTACTGTACTCCAGGATCAGGTATCTAGGACGGCCCAAGTGAAAGCTTTCATTAGTGTACATGCTTCCCTATTACTCCATTCGCCCCTTCAGAATCCAGGGTGGTACAGTCTTCTGATGACTACTCCATTTTCCATAAACAAAGGCTTAGCAACACACTTACATACTGAACAGGCACCACGTAATGGAGAACTAGAACTGACTTCAAGTCCAGTTTGCTTTCTCCCATGTAATGGAGACATAGGAAAAGACTAAGAGCATATTTGGGGATTGGGATCAATAGACACACCAAATGCTTCAGCCTTCGAACAAAGTGATTTTTTTTCTAAGAAAAGTCATAGAAAGTACAGTGATTGGGCTCATAAAAATAATCAATAAATGTTTGATCTTCTTGAATAACAAAATAAAATAAAGTGGAATGAAAATTTTTGGCTTGAATTAAATTAGCCTGATTTAATTTAAATTAAACTAAATGTTATGGTGAGCCTTACTCCATAATTCCTCATATTTCAAACTAAACTTGAGGATTAGAAAAGAAATGAAAAAGATGGTAAGGAAAAGGCTACTGATTCTAAATTGCTAGCTACAATTCACTAATATATGCCAAGCAACCTATAAAATAGGTTGGAGCTCCAGAACTGTGCATGATAGAATCATCTCAAATCATCTTAGCCTGCTTTTCTATAGGCGGTGTTCTCACTTTATCTGACCTCTTCACCACATTTCCTTGTTCTTCCCAAACCTACCATTTTCCTTACTGATAGATCACAGAAGAAAGCATCCAGTCTAATTTATGCTACGCTGAGGAGTAACAGACAGCAACACCACAGCGGGTGCTTTCTGTGCCTCACCCCTGTCCTCCGCCTTAGGATCTGTCAGTGGAATCCTGTCATGAACATCATGAGAACTTTTTCCCAGCACGGCAGGCAGAAAGAGTCAGGGCCAATGTGCCCAGAAGTAGCTCTCAAGCAATGGCAGGTGATGTTTGAGTCTAAAAACCCGACTGCCTCACTTTTCTGAGGGGTCAATTCTATAATGCATTGGACACTTCCTCTTTGAGTTCCCCAAAGAAATTGAGACACGGTTACTCAAAGCAGTCATCTTTTCAACAACATGGTTTTTCTTTGTTTGGATTTTTTGTTATTTCCTTCTCTCTTCACCACTGTCATAATAGTTCTCTCCAGAATCATCTCCAAAATAAACTACATGCACTCAAATACCCAGTGTTTGTGTTTATAAGAGTCTAAAATGAATTTTTGTTACTCCCTTGAAGAACATTTATGCATTTAAATCCAATAGCTAGACTGGAGAAACCAGTAATGGGGGAATTTTAATAAATATGATAGTAATCTGAACAAGAAGCTTGTCCAGAAGCATTTTGGGGGATGGTGACATTATCTGGCTACCCAGCATGCAGGCTCGGGTGGTAGAAAGAGATCTGGACCAATAGTAAAAACCCCAAATCTAAAGCTGACATTGCTGGCAATGCACTATTCAGTCTTGTAGTTTTATTTCTCTGGGCTTCAATTTTTCTCCACTGGAAGTTTACAGGATTATATTGCTTAATCTTTACAGTCCAACTCCCATGAATCCATGGGAAAAGATGAAGTGCAGGGCATCTCTTTAAAGGTATGTTCCACAAGTAATTAATAAACAAGCAACTTTTCACATAGCACTGGCTGTGCAAAGAGGGATTGTTTAATTAGGCACATAAGAGGTTCCAATCTGTCTAGACAGGTTTCTCTTTTTCCCCAGGATGCCTTTAGCCACACTTACTCTGACACTGTGACAAGGTGTCCTTTGGCTGCAGATAGTAATTTCATTGGGTGATAATTCTAATGCCACAGAGCAGGCTGTGAAATTTTCTTCTTTAGTTTTAGTGATATTTGTCTTTCCAAGTGAAACAGGGCAGAGTTACCCAAGAAATAGTCAAAAGAGGTGGTTTACAAAACAGGAGTCACTAGAAATAGCTTCTGGTATACCCCTCACACTACCAGTCTATCATCCTTACTGGGATTTTTATGATACTGCTTCTATTTCCCATCCCTGACCTTGGGAATAATAAGCCACAACACAAAAGGGAAAATTCCAAGTCATTTAATTTAACACCACCCCCACCACCAGATCAACTCCGTAAACCTTCCCAAGATTGCTGACTGAAGCCTTTAGAGCAGAAAAACCGAGTGATAACCAGATTCTTCAAAAAGAAGACAAGTCTCACGACAACCTTGGCAAGCAGATTTGTAAAA
Source organism: Cuniculus paca (assembly GCA_004365215.1). NCBI lineage: Eukaryota > Metazoa > Chordata > Mammalia > Rodentia > Cuniculidae > Cuniculus > Cuniculus paca. The sequence goes on along the minus strand of RJWT010011044.1, from coordinate 20,553 downwards.
TCTTTGACTTCCCAAGAGCAATGAACTTTAAATCTTTGTTGAATTATGAAAGATACCGACATAATTCATCTGATCTATAGATTGGAGAAAAAATACATGAAATAACTATCAATAATGGAGAAGCATTTTCATAGTGCAACCAATTAGACAAGTGCAATTCATCTGAAGTGATTTTTTTTTAAGAAGCTGCATTTTTTTACTCTTATGCTCTTTTTCAAAATCTACCAGAAGGGAAAGGTGAGAATTGTTGGGAAACAAAATTTTATGTTTCACTTTGTAGTCCACCATGAAACATGATTTTAGTTTAGTTTCTGATAATGTCTGGCCAAGACCCTGCTCAACACATCAATCCTTACCCATGTTCAGACTTCTTTTCCCAACTCGAGTCCCACAAAAGACAAAACAAGTAGCTATCATTGGTAAAGGAGGTTTTTGGCTTCTGTCCTCTTTTGTTTCACTCTCTTCTCCACTCACTAGCTGCTGTTCTATACTATATAGTGTATTCTATATTATCTTCACCCTACTATTCTCTATTGCTATGTGCTGGTATAGTTATTAGCTCTTGCTAGGTTTTTACTGTATTTCCATGTGTGGTTTGTCCTGGTATTGTATCTGCTACTGTAGCTCGTTTGCTCTCTCCGAGTGATACTGGAGATCAAAGCTTCAGGAAAAGGCTGCTTACTAAGAAGACCCTCATAGAAAAGCACAAGATTCATACATCTCTACGTAGAAATGCAGGAAAAAGAAGGCAACTTGACTCCTTCAAAAGTTTATAACTCTTCAGTAACTGAATCCAAATATACTGGAGTAGACAAAATGTCAAAGAATTCAAACCATTGTTTTTAAAAGTGATTACTGACTTCAAAGAAGACATAAATAAACAGCTAAATAAACTAAGGAAGACAATGCAAGATGTGAAAAAGCAATTCAGTAGATAGAGATTCTGAAGAGAAACCAACCAGAAATCTTGAAAACAAAAAGCTCAATCAGTCAAATAAAAAACTCAAATGAAAGCTCATCAATAGACCAGATCATGTGGAAGAAAGAATACCAGGGCTTGAAGACAAAGTTGATGGATTATTACATTCAGATATTATAAAAGAAAAATAAGAAATTAAAAACAGAACATGCAAGGCCCATGAAATGATTAAGTGACAAAACCAATGAATAATTGGTTTTTGTGAAGGAACCAAGGTTCCAAGTAACAGCATAGAAAAACTATTTGGGGAAATAATAGAATTTTTTCATATCTGTATCTTATAAAGTCAAAAAGGGAGAGGGGCCAAAGGGAAAAGGAAGAAAAAGGGCAGTGTTGCTTGTGCAGGTGGCATCAGGCTCTGCCTCCAGAAAATGGGCAATGGTAACTCTCTCATGTGTACTTCGAGGACTGTTTGGAATCTTCCCTGCTGCACTCTCCAATCACAGCCCTTCTGCAGTGTGTGATACCCCGGCTTCAGCTGCCTGCTCCAACCCACTCTGGATCCCTAAGGATGACTTCTACATCCACGTGTCATTTGAGTCTCAGTGTACTTCCAGAAAGTCCTCCTGGACAAGACATGAAATGGCTCCAACCTCTCACTGTTACCATCTGGTCATGAAACATGCTGTGACGTTTCTTCTTTCTCTATTGGTTACTTCCCTTACATTGTATTCCACTGTTTCTGACTTGTCATAGGTTGCTATGACTTCTCACGAACCTCAGTAATGGGTATCTAGGAACAGGGGCTATCACTGGGTCTTTATGAATGATCTTGTAACAACTTTGTCAAGTAGATTATAGACTATTAAAAAGGCATAGTGCCTCAAATCTTCACTCTAGGGAAAGATTGAGATTCACAATCAAAAGAAACTGCAGAGAAAAACCTTCATAATTTATTGCTAGTATTTAAAAAGCATATCACAAAGAAAGCTCTAGAACCACATAGTGTCACTAGTGAATTCTATCAAGAAGAAATGCAGTTATATCATCTCTAAAAGGGGCATATTCCAACATTTCCAGTGGAAAACTAAAATCATAGATGGTACTGAACACTATACTTTTTTTGTTTTGTTTTGTTTTTTTCTAAAAACAGGAAGCACTTTATGACTTCTTTTTGTTATATCTAAGTTGTCAGCAAACCTACTCTGGCACTTTGGGATCATTCTTAAGAAAAATAAGTGTTAACTGAACACAAGCACTGTACTACTATGACAATTGATTTGACCACCACAACAGCTACTGATCAACTAAAGACAGGGAGTACTGTATATACAGAAGGTTACAATGGACAAAGGGATGATTCTGTCCTAAATGGAATGGAGCAGAGTAGTGAAACACTTCATCATGCTACTCATAACATCATGAAATTTACAACTTATGGATTGTTTATTTCTGGAATTTTCCATTTAATACTTTCAGGCCATGGTTGCCCACAGCTAATTGAAATCTAAGTATAACTTTGGATAAGGATGGTACTATTGTCACACCAACCTTATATATTTATTTTATGAGCCCAACATTGTCATGAGCCTCAAACCACTGAAAGATACTACAGAAAAAAATGAATGAGTAATATTGTGTGTGACCACAGAAAAATTGTATTTAAAATAATAACAACTAAAACACAGCTATATATTAAAAGGATGATGCATCACGATTAAGAAGAATTCATTCAAGAAATGTAAAGTTGGTTTAACATGCAAAAATCAGTCAATGTAAAACTTTTCCCCTGAGAATAAGAACAAGGTAGATATATTCTTACTTCATCTACACTTGGCTTTTTTAATAAAATAGTTGAGGCAACTCAACGAGGGAGAAAGCATTCAATAAATTTTTCTAAAGCAATGGATACTCCTAAGGCAGAAGGTGCAAAACGTTACCTCTGCTACACAAGAAAAATAACTCCAAATAGATTACAGGCCTGAAGGTAAATGGCAAACTATAAATTATAAGAGACTATCCTGATGACCTTTGGCCTATGCAAGATTTTCTGAGCAGAACTATGAAAGTATTAGTCATAAAAGATGAATCTTTATCAAAATTAAAAGTTTTTCTCTTAGAAGCATACCTTTAAGAAATAACTAAGCAAGTCACACCATAGGAGAAAAATGTTTTCAATATAAATATGACAAAGAATGGCATCCAGAATACAAAAAGCTATACTCATAATTCAAAAATAAGAAGTCAAACAAGCTACTTGGAAATATGGGGGTTGGGGAGAAGCAAAACACTTGAACATTTCACAAAGGCAGATTTGTTAGTGGGCGAAAAACCAGTGATGAAGTGTTCCCTTTCATCTTATTTCTCAGTGAAAGTAATGGGTCAGGGCCAAAGTAGGGGTCAGGGCCGGTATTTATTGTCCCTCATCTCTGGAACCCCAATAATTTCTCCTGGCTATAGTTTTGAGTAACACAATAAGATTTCTTCTGAACTGTGCCTCTGGGCCCGTGCTTCTCTAGACAAACCAAAATACGGCTTCTCAGTAAATGAAGGTAACTTCATTTAAAAGTAACTCCTTTAAAGACAACATCTTGTTCTCCTAAGTTACTTCTTTCAAACTTTCTTAGCCAATTAACTATAACATTCCTCCAGGAATCAGCTCAGCCAAGATTACCACTGCTTCATTTGCCCTGGCCAACATACACACTTAATTCCAAAGAGAAGGAAACCATCCAAGGCACCATGAGCTTGAAGGAGCTTGGTACCAAGATGACTCAAACAGAGAGAGACTTACAACAGATTCTACCTCACAGCGCCTTTCCTGAGCTCATGCCATTCACAGTGGAGAGAGGTTGCCTCTCATTAGTCTTGCCAGCGGAGAGTCTCACACAAAGTTATTACATTCTGTTCGCTCCAGCCTGAGAACATACTCAGTTCTTGGCCTGGAAATAAAGATTCCAGCTCCCTGCATTGAGCTGCTCATGTTTGATGTGCTCTCCAATCTAAGTCTTTCAGCTCTGCCAAATTGGGTAAAATATTTCCACCACTGTCCCTGAGGCCATTATAGGCAATAAGGTGGCCAGACTGACATATATATATGCATATAATTCTTTTTAATGGAGCTGAATTTGGAGATGAGAAAAGTACTGCAATGCAACCAAATGAAATGTTAATAGAACAGTTCAGACTGTGAAAATGGATTTTATCCCTTTCCAGCAAGGTTCCTGAATCTAGTGTCATTCACTTATTCATTCATCATTCATTTAATCATTCATCCATAAATAATTCCTGATACCACTGTGTGTGGAGCAGTGTACTTAATGTCAGTAAGACACAATTCTTTTTTCTCACTGTCTCAGTAAGAAGTATTGAGAAACAAGGAAATTACAATACTCAGTGAATAATATTTACAACATTAAACTTGCAAACATAGATAGCGAAGTGGAGCACACATGTTTAGAATGCAAATTAGTACCTAATTCAGACAAGCTCATAAAAAATGGTTTGCAAGAGAGAAGAGTTTTGAACAACTTATGACTGTCCCCGGAATTGGCTGATCAGAGGAAAAGCAGGGGGCATGTTCATTTGAAAGAAGGAAATGTGCAAAACCACTGAGACTTTAAGCTGCAAGGGATTAAGTTGCATTTGATGAACTGTAAGAAAATATCATGACTACAGAGAATCGAACACACAGAACACATCCACTGCCACACCACTAACATTATTTAAACCACAAAATGCTGTAAAAGCAGTTTGGAAACATACAACAGAAAATATTTTGTCATTGACCAAAAAAAAAATTACAATTATGTTGAAGCAGATGATTATCTTGCAAAAACAAACCTTATCAGAAGCAATAAAGGAAAGGAAAATACAAGACATACACTCATAATTAGAATTTAAACTATTGGGTTACTTTTAAAAATTCAATAATCTTATTAGCTGAATTTTTCTGGTTAAATAATCACCTTTATACCAATGTTCTTGAATTTTTTTCCTAAAAGTATACAATTCCCTGCCTTAAATAAATAAGGATATTAAAATAGTGCTTGGTAAAGATAACCATTATGGAGTAGTAGAGGTAATAGAGGTAATAGTTGAATAGCAATAGAAAGTAGCATGAATAGTAGAAGTGGTAGTAATAGTATAAATAGTTACAGTAGTAACAAAATAATAGCAGCCATAGTAATATTGACGTTAATAACAAGCATAATATACCAAACAATGTATTTGTTCTGTTATCCCTGAACCTTGAAAACTTAATTCTCTTTATAGATCTATGTAACTGGAAGCTATGGACAGCTGTAACCAAAAGAATTCGGTATTTAAAGAAACCTTAGAGACCAGGTACTTGAAGGTTAACTTTAAAAATATCTCTGCCAAAACTAGTCTCCCCCACCAAACCAGAGCCATGTGCAGGCCACCACCGGAGTGGAGACAGTCAGACCCAAGCGTTTCTCTGTGAGTCAGTGCCATTTGTGCACTGTGGGGGAGAGAACAAGGTCCCCCTGAGAACCAGCACCATGCGCAGGTCGCTGCCAGAGTGGGGACAGCCAGATCCAAGCCTTTCCCCATAAGTCAGCACCATTTGGGGACTACAGGGGGAGAGAAAAAGTCCCCCTGGAAACCAGGGCCATGTGCGGGCTGCCGCCAGAGTGGAGACAGCCAGACCTAAGCCTTTCTCCATGAGTCAGCACCATCTGCAGACTGTGGGAAGGGAGAACAAGGCCCCACCAGGAAGCAAGGTCTGGCTTCAAACCTGCCTTGTGATCAGGGCACTGCCAGATCCCAGCCTCTTCCGCCCAAGGGCTGGCAAACAAAAAGTACCAATTCCCCCCTTCCCACCATAAGCCACTGGCTGATCTGGAGAAACACAGGCTATGATGATAGCTATCAAGGTGAAAGGCAATTGGATGCCTGTGATGCTTTGGTGTTTCACTGACCTTGCAGGTCTAGGGCCAGTGGTCTGATCATCTGTTCAGAAGATAGCAGTACACAGTGTGACATCTAGAGGGGATCACCTTCTGAGAGTGGCAGCCATTGTTAACTTCCTGTTATCTTGTTTTGAAGTCCTATATCATTTTCATTGTTTTGTTGGGTTGGGTTTTATTCTCTTTTGTTTTGTTTGATTGTTATATCCGATAGCATGAGCAGCTATTTCAAAGATAGTAAGATATATATGGGAGCCATTTTGGATTTACTGTGGTCTTGTTTTGAAATCCTTTATTGCATCCATGGTTTTGTTTTTATTGTTTCTATTCTATTCTGTTCTGTTTGATTTTTACTATGTCCAAAGGTATCTGCAGCTATTTTGAACACATCAAAAGGCATTATGGTAACTATTAATGATTTGGTAATGTTGTGAAGTCCTGTATCACTTACACTGGTTTGTTTTGCTTGGTTTTATTTTTCCTGGTTTTATCCTCTTTAAAATAACTAAATAAATAAATAAATAGATAAATAAATAAATCTCTGCCATCAACCCAATCAGTTCTGCCAAGCTCCATTCCCAGGTTCTCCAGTGCTTTGCTTTTGTTAGTTTTCCATCATTGTGACAAAATAACTGAGTCAAACAATTGAAAAGGAGGACTAAATTATCTTTGCTCAAAGGTTTATGTCCATTACCCTTTGGTCATAATTGGTAGTACAATCTCAGAAGTTTGCATCCATCCAGGCAAACACAGATAGTCACCCTCACAGACCGACAGGCTGGAATTCCAGAGAATAATTTAGTCCCTGTGGAGGAAATAAGTGGGGAGAATGGGCAAGTGGGAGAAGGAGCTCTGAATGGAACAAAAGCATTGCCCTTTTCCTGAACATTTGTCATCATTCGGGTGGTGCAGTAGAGGTGGGGGATATGGAGATAAATCCAAGGCTACCATTAGCCACAGGGAAAAGATCAAAGAGACCCACATTTAGAGTCTAACCTCCTAAACTCTCCAGTGAAATGGAACTACTAAAATTTTTCCAGTGCTCATTACATGCCGGTAACTATTCAAAGAGCTTGACATGTATAACTCCATGGCAGTTTCACAAAATCTTTTATCAGTGAACAAAGCAGAATCCATTCTAGAATATCCAAAACAAAGAATCTAACACAGGAACCTAGGTGCAAATGTTATGAGAATTAATCCATTACAAATCTTGTAATCCAAAAATTAGCAAAAACAGACACAATAGAGACAAGAACTTCAGCAACCAGAAGAAACTGATGAGAGTTGAGGACTGCCCAACAGGGGCTGGGACCACAGAGGAATAGGTCTAATTAATCCTTTGCTTTGGTGCTTCAATCTTCTACCAATGCCAGTAGTTGATTGAACATAGCTAGCAGGCAAGGAAATCTAGAAAGTAGGTGTGCAGAGAAAGGTGAGCATTTAGATCTAAGAGCAAGTTGGCAGGCGTGTGCTTTACAATGCGAGCTATCGTAAGTTCCATTATTCAGACAAGAAAACTGAACTTAGGACATTGGGGAAGAAAATAGCCTGTGCAAGATCACACAGTTTATTTCAGAGCTCATATTTTTATTTCATCCTATGTCCCAGTCACTAGTAGACACATAAAGAAGTTCAATCGATTCACTAATTCATGCGGCTGAGGAGGCAGAAACTACTTTCCAGGGACCAGATAAACACTTGGTTCCAGAAACAAGATCATAGAAGAGACTTAGACTAAGAAAATGTGGATAACTCAAGAGCAAGTATAGAGAATTAATAAACCAATGCAGGAATCTATTAAAATAAGCCATATCTGGGGTGGAGAATAATTAGAAACCTAAAAGCAAGAAAGATAACTACCATCAAAGGGTATTCCCCTGTCAGCCTAGAAAAGAAGATGATGAATGATGGCCTGTGTTTACTGATCCCTGGTTGCAAGTGCATTGTGAGAACGATTTCCTTTCTTCACAACAAATTAGTGGTATGAGCAGTATCACTGTATCTGTTTAATAGATGAGGGGACAGAGTCTCCTAGGATTAGGTCACTTGCCTGAAGTCAGTCAGTAACTGTAAGAAACAATAGCTAAATCCTAGGTCTTCTAATTTAACTGAAATGATTCCTACTGCTGTTCTTACTGACCAAGAAACTAAAGTGGACAAAACCTATAGAATGAAAGGGGGAGGGCCCTTACAGAACCCTCTTACAGAGAGCTAGAGACCAAAGAGGCAGGGGAAAGGGCTGTTGGCTGGCAGGATTTGAATAATAAAACATAAAGTTATTGAGATGCCAACAAAAATCCTTTTCAAATTCTCCTTCTGCAAAGGCAATTCTACTTGTACTTTGATCTTTGACCTGGACCCATACAATTAATTCCACATCATATTTCTGCATATTGCTCTCCAAGGAGAATCGAGTTTACACTTCCCCCAAAATCAAACCATAACAGTACTTAATTAGGTGATAATTTATGTAGTACTTAGCATGAACTTTTGGCACTTGCTGGTGGAGGCTTACAAGTGTACACGTGTTATCACCTGACTACATCAAGAAACAGGGCCTGGGCATTGCCGAGGTGTCTTGGGCTTTACAAGGTATCAAATGGCTTTTATAACCCTGTAGTACCTGGCTTTCTAGTAGGTAGAACTGTCTCTAGTGTGCATTAATATACTGAATATTATGCCCACATGCACTTAAAACATTGCCTCGGAGCACTTCAAAACAACAAGGAGCACAGAAAATCAGAGAAACAGATGTTGGATGAATTGTGGGGCTGCTCAGGGTCCATCATTCAAATGCAGGGAAACTGTGGGACAGTGAAAGGGGATCATTCAAGCCTATTTGGTGGAAAATAAACAGAAGGTTCTCTGCTAGCAGACAGGGTCTGTGGTTATAAGAGGGTTCTGGATAAGAGGTTCTGATCCTTCTGTTCCAACCTCTTCAGCAACACTGACTCAGAAACAGTGCTTTTCCAAGTATCCCATGAGGTCTGAGATGGTCATGACTGTATGGCCTCAAATCATTGCAGATGCTCATTTAAAAAATTGCTTGTGAAGAGAAGGAAATACTACAGGGCACAGTCTCTGCTGAACTATAAGGCTTACAAGTTCAAGTTCCAGTCCTGCTAACAGAACTAAGAAAAGTGCCTTCCACTGCTGTCATTCTCACAGTGCTCCTGCAGACAAAAGCAAAAAGCATCATGAGGGGTGTTGTGATATTTTGGCTCTTGAATACAACATTTCACCTGTCTACTCTCCCAACTGAAATCAACTCATAGAGAAGGTATAAATGCAGAATTGGTATAAATGCAAACCTCTTTTGCATTTGCAAAAGGTATTAATTCAAACCTCTTTGGTTTCCTCCTGGAAGATAGGATAAGAGAAGAACACAGAACAAGACTTGTGGCCCACTCCAAGCACAACCAGTCATTTCATTCCAGGACCATGATCCCAGGTCACTGAGACAAAGTAGCTCAAGTCTGGAAACCTAACCTAGAAGCAAATTCACAAAGGCCACTCCCACCGTAAATCAGTCTCATCCCCACACCATGAACAGCTCCTCCCAGCAAGTGCAACTGTGTTAGGCCCCTTTCTGAGTGAGGGCCACCTCGCACATCACTCTCAGATAGGATGTCTACATAGGGCCCGCTCTGCCTACATGAACAGAGGCTGTGACTTCTTTCGTGTGTCTCTCACCCTCTCCGGGCTTTTACAGCTATAGCCCGAGGGTTGGTTCTTCCTGGATTCTGCCCTTCTGTGAGCATCCTTGACTCCAGAGTGCTCTCATGCTGGCCCCTCTGCCCATCTGGCTCCCTGCTTAGGAACACTGCCCAAAAGGGGTCCAAAATGAAGCTTAGACTTATGGCAGCCTCAGAAATTCCATCACGAGGAGGAGGCAAGACTGGGTAAAGATCCATCAAGGGGCAGGAACTGAGATGCAGTTAGACAGGAGTAAGAAATCCTAGAGCGCTACTTCACAACAAGGTGACTGCAGACAATGAATGTGTACTGTATATCTCACAAAGAAGGAATTTTGAATTTTTCTACCATAAAGAATAAATAAATAAAAAACCTGAAGAACTGATAAATGTTTGAGCAGATACATATATTTAGATGGATTAAATAATCTTTGCATATATCATAATGTCACATGATACTCCTTTATTATGCATGATTTTTTTTCATTTTTACCTACCTGTTAAAATAAATTTCACTTTAAAAATTCAACTATGACTTTAAAATTAAAAATTAATTTCTTCTTCCTAATCATTTCAGTCAAAAACAAAAGTAGTACATTCCTCCATATCATCCTAGGTAGAGTACTGAAATCAAATCTATAATAAATTCACAAGCCACATGTTTGTTCTTTTTCCAAGAATTGTTTTAGCATCCAAAATAAGTGAGACATCGTCAGGGGTATGGCAGGGCAAATAAAGATGAATCAACTGATAAATATGGAGAAATGGTTCTGAAAACCAATGGTGCTCTTATTCTTGGATTTGATTGTTTTAAGACCCTTTCCTACTATTTGAAAGCAATAAGCAAGAAAATAGGAACAGCTCTTTTGAAAAATGAGACACTATAGTAGCCATTGCTCATTTCCTGTTATCCAACTTGAAGACATGTAATGCTATTCTCTTTTATCTGGTTTTATACTACTTTGTTTTGTTTGAGTTTATTGTCTGTAAATGTAAGAACAACCATTTTGAAGAAAGCAAGAGACACTCGGGTAACCATTGTTAATTTCCTGTTGTTATGTTTTGAAAACCTGTATAGCTTGCAGTGTTCTCCTTTGAAATGCTATATTATGTTTGACTCTATACTGTTTTCTTTTGCTTTTTTCATTCTGTTCTGTTTTGTTTTGTCCTATTTTCTTTAAAATAAAAAAATAAAAAATAAAGATGAATCAACTGCACTGCCCTGGTGAAATGTACGATCCAGCTCCAGAAGTAAGAGACAAGTGTGAAGTTTTAATCAAATTTCAATCATAGACAAAGATCTCCAGGCTTTCAAAACTTTCATAAAATCACCCAAATCTACATCCTGAATTTCAGCACCTTCAGTATAGATAACTCAAGACTCTTCTATCAAATCACTTCACCTTGGGACAGCTCTAGGTGGTGAACATTTTTTTGTCTAAAATTGAAATTCATGTATTTGTAGCTTCTGCTCATAGGTCTACAATTGGAACCTCCCAGGAAAATCTAAACATTCTCTGCTAGCCATGTAGTATACCAATCATTTAAAACTATGTGTCATTCTTCTCATTTCTGCAAAATTCTTCTCTTTTCAGAATTACCTCTTGTTCCTTAAATCATGCTTCATGCTACATAGTCAAAGTGATTATAATTACATTATAAATATTCTATCCAATTCTCTTAATCTGTTTACCTTGCCTGTCCTTTCAGGAACGTAAAAATGATGACAATGCTAGTATTTGAAGTACAATTCAATTAGAGTAAAGTGAGATTTTTCTTCCTAATTTTCCTCAGCACTGCTTTATTAGTATATATGCTCCAAACATCTTGTGAACCTACTGTTTATGTAACTGTTAATGAGGACAAGGCCAGGGAAAGAGCTTCTTGGACACATTGCAAGAAAATTCCCTCCACTCCCAAACCACCCACCCCGCTTGACATGCCCTGGACCTCCACCACTCTGATCCCCATTACGATCTCTTTCAGTAGAGTTAATCCAAAAGCAAAGCACCACCCTTCTGCCTGCTTCCACCCTTGCGTCCCTCACTGTCCATACTCAAAACAAGAGCCAAGGAGATCCTGCCAGAGCCAAGCACAGCCAAGGACTCTCTCAACAGCTTCCATCACAATGTTAATAAGAGCAAAAGCCTTCGCAATGGCCAGTGAAGGGTACCCTCACGGCCGGCCTCATGTGCTCTTGTTCTTCACTGTACCTGCTTCATTCTTCCCTGGTTTTATCAGCAAATCACATGCACAAGGTTTTCATGGTGATTCCCTGTCTGAACAAGAGTACGGAACATCGAGCTGCATTCTTCTCCGATACTTCCCCAGGGTCTTGTGGATCCCACACAATGCAAGCACTCAACACCTGATCCCCGGGCGAATGTGTGAGCCGCGAGTGGCATGGCTCAGGCACTGGTTTGTGCTGCTAGGTTTCATTCTTGATGTGTTTAGGGAGCAGGAGTCATCTCTGGCTGTTCAGTTCCAGCCATCAAGGAGCATTAGATAAGGATTTTCTTTAAACTTGGGCATTATATGACTCTCAGGCAAACTCTTTAATTTTAATTTTTGTTTTCTTTCTTCTATTTTGAGGAAACAATCACTTTTTTTCCATAACCACAAAAACTGAAATGTATTTCCTAATTTATGTAGTCGGTGTAATATAAAATTTTTCCAGTCTAATGTTTCTGATAATTCAAATGTTTCTCCTCCAAAAAGATCATAAAAGCCTCTCTCTCTCTTTCAAGCTCTCTCAGTATCTCTGTCTCTCTGTCTCTGTCTTTGTGTCTCTGTCTCTGTCTCTCTCTGTCACACACACACACACACACACACTCACATACTTCTAGGCACATCGAACAGCTTTTGTTGGTGTGCCTATCCACTGACTCTCCCACATAGCTTTTGCAGCATGTCACCTGGCCGTGTGTCTCCATCTCAGATGACAGAAAATCAAGAAGACCCAGAACTGAGGCTTGGTTTCATAACACCAGCGATCCCATCATACAGCGATCCCATCATACAGTGAAGTGAGATTAACATAATTTTGTAAACCAACTCCATTTCCTGTCACGTGCTTGGCAGCAAACCTATCTGTGTCTCCATCCTCTATCACTCCTTGTGAGTTTTATAGGGACTAGATGAGACCTTTCCCCTCTCTCAGTCTCAGGTACGTCATCAGTGAAGTATAGTTCATGTTGATTTGTACCAGGTGTTAGTCATGAACAGAGCTGATTCCTATCCCTGGTGGCCTCCCAGTCTGGAGCAGAGGAAAAAGACAGGCATGGAAGACACACAGTGAGAACTTTTCTGATCCCTGAAGTAGAGGAATTCAGGAGTGGGGAGTAAAGGAACTTGCAGGGCTGCTTGAGGGCAGAATGCAGAATAGGTCAGAGCACTCCCCAGCAGCAAAGCGAAGAGTGGGTGTAGGAAGTACGGAAGAGAGAAGCCTCAAAGCATATTCTGTGACCCCAAGTTCCATCTGGGTTCCCAGGCTGTGCAGGTAGCCCTCCTTCCAGCAGATCTCTTGTCTAGGCAATAAAGACCACCCTCCTTCTGTAGCCCCAACCCATGAAAGCTGCAGACACAGACGTCCATTATGAGCTACTGCTCATTCCCCGCCCCCATCCCACCCACCAGCTTAGAGCCTTACCTTTCCTCAATAGCCTCATTAACCAGGCAACACATCGGAGAAGGCAAAGGAAAGGCCTCAGGCAAATGTGCCGTGTGCTTTCAGTGGAATTTCACTTGTGTATCAATTAAGCCTGAAACCTAGAACCTCCACAAGAACAAAGGTGGCCTTCTTTTACCTACTTCCTGAATGATTGTCAATGTGAGTCTTTGTGCTATTCGCTCAAACAATCTTGGAAAACTAAAGATGCCACCACAACTTTTTAACCTCCCTTTAAGAGCTAGCAGCTGACTCAGAATAGGGGTCATGAGCAGGGGATCCATAATTAGGCATCCAGAATTCAAGTCTTGGGTCCATCACTCTCTAGGTAAATGATACAAGTGGGTAACTCAAATTCCCTGAACCTAAATATCACTACATGAATCAGACAGCAATTGTAACACCCACCTGATAGGTGGCTAAAATCAGATATAAGGTCATATCATGCCTAGGATATAGAAAGTACTCAATAAATACTAGCTATTGCTAGTATTGATTAATTTTATATCCAACGGCTTCAGTTTTTAAAAACTGAATACATATGACACAGCATTCCCTGGTTTGGGAATTATAGAAAAAATGAATCACTTCCTGTGCTTCCAAGGAGTTCAGAGTTCAGATGTTATTACGGTGATGAGATCCCAGATGGGTTCCTAGGTTCTTGTGTGTGACAAATAAAGAATTGCAAGTGGCACACTGTGGTAAGGAAGCAGAAGTGAAGTTTAATTAGGAGACAGTACTCTCTCAGAGTGAGCAATCTCATGCAGGGGAAAGGAAAATGGCATGAGTGCTAAGGGCAATGGGTTTAGGGATTTAAAATGCTGCACCAGGTCTAGCATACCTTCCATTGGGTCTTCCAGAGCATGATTGACAACATGATTGACAGAGTGCTGAGTCTTATCAGCTGTATCTGTGAACGTATGTCCTTTCCCATAATTCATTTGATTACAATTGAATGTGTGAAATGCAGTCCATATGTGTGAACCTTTGATGAGCTCCGAATGAAGAAACGTTGCTGTGGGTGATGCAGGAGGCTCTGGTGTACAGTCGTCCTGCTTTGGAATTTTCTAGAGCATGCTCAAGGGTCTTTGTTCTTACCTCTGTGTCCAGGTAGGCTAGAAGGTCAACCTTGTGCACTGCTCAGGTTCAGGTGAGTGAAGTAGAGTGGTTCAGCAGTGAGTGGAGGGGAGTAGATTTGTAACCTCAATTGTACTATATCACAGATAGGTAAAATATCAGCCAGAGTCATGGTGAGAAGCAGATGGCATGCTCTATAGGGTGAGCTTTGAAGAAGAGACTATTTACAGTGTTGTGGTCAGTGATGAGGAAACCCACAGGGATGCTGAAGACGTGGAGACCAGCAACAGCAGAGTGGTATAGCCCTGTACTGGCTTAAAGGTGTGGGAGAGGAAACAATGCCACTGGAGCAGCCCTGTTAGTCCATGATCCTGAAAAAGGGTCATTCAGCACTGCCAGAAGTGTCAGAATCAGGGAGCAAGTGGGGGAAATAATACACACCAAGAGCCACCTCCCCTCTCACTCCTACCCTTTCCTGTCCCACTAAAGGCAGAAAGCAAAAGAGACTGGGTGGAGACACCCTTAGTGTCAGCTTTCAGGAGCAAAGAAGAGGAGAGGGGCCAGTGGGCAAAGGCAAAGACAGCAACGTAACTGACCTAAGGAACCTGCCACAATCATTTTAGGATGCATCTGTGACTTGCTGACCCATGTGCATAAGTCATCTTATACTCAAAACAAAATTGGGAACAAGGTAGGCATCTTTCCCAAATTTGCCAGAACAAATCAAGATTCTCAAAGATCTAACGGCATGTGCATATCTGCACTGTCCAGCCTAGGTTTGCTCTTTGACACAGGCAGGTGTACTTTCCACTTTGCCACAGTGCTCCTTTCATAACTGAGTGCTGTAGTAGAGATAGTAATAGTTCCCAGGTAGGAAGTTTTCTTCTGGCATTTGCCATCCCTTTTGCAATTGGCTACCATCATGACTGCTTATGACTAGTGAAGCAAGAGTGGAAGTTACATCAGTAACTTCCGGATTGAAACCATAAAAAGGCTGTGCATTTGCCATGTCTTTTCCTTCCATTAACATAGCACTGACGAGATTATCAATTCTAGATTATTCTGCAAAATGGTACTTGAGCTCCCACAGCCTAGGTTCCTACAGGGGTGTGTGGGAAAGCACACTCCTCTCATCACCGACACTGTTATGAAAAGGTCAGAAATAAAAGGGTAGAGTGAATCACAGATATTGGGGCTTTGTTATCCAGCATGTTAAGCTCTTCTCACTAATATATATGCTAATTTTATGTAAGGTTCTTTTCAGTGCAGAGGGTGTAATGATAAACAATGGTCCCATTTCTTCTAGAGTTTCAGTCAGTGCCATGCAAAAACTTCAGGTAACAATGGTCAAAGAAGGTGGAAATGTTTCTTCTGGGAGTGAAACAGTCATTGTCAAAGTGCTTATACTGTCCTGAAGGACAGGCAGAACTTGGTCAGTAGACAAGATGCATAAGTGGCTTTTCTGGACAAGAAACATCATTACAAATGTGCAGAAACCTGCAAGTAACTGCAAGTGGTAAGAAGCTGAAAGATCCCACCATTAAATGAGGTCTAAAAATCAAATCATTTCTTCTGTGACTGGGTCTGGACTACCAGAAAGCAGTCTAGATAATAATTAGATATACAGGAAAGATACCTTACAAGATAGTAAAATGAAAAAAGAAACTATTAAAAAGCTAAATTAATCTTAATAATACAGGAAAAACAAAGAACTAAATTTTATCACAAGGATGCCTAGAAAAGAAAGTAAAATTTGCCTCTGTAGACATACGTGAGTGAACTCAAGGGATAATCATTGGTAGCAACAGTAACAGTAGTCACAGTCTGTAGAGGTTAGGGCCCAATAGCACGCAGCACTAAACTGGGTGCCTGCATGCAACAAGTGACTTCCACACACTATTTTTGTATAGTGTCTACTTACTTAATAGTAATCCTGTGCCAAGCACAATTCTAATCACTTCACAAATTAATGTCAATCTTTGTGAATATCCTAAGAGGTGGGTATTCTGCAGATGAAGATCTTATGACACAGAGAGGCTCCATAACTCGCCTAAGTTACAAAAAGAGTGGCAGTAGTGATGAACCTATGGCACCTGTGCTGCAGTCAGCTGTTATTACTGAAAGCTCTAAAAGCTTCATCATCAGCATCCTAGGCAGTCGACCCCAGACCTCACACTACTGAAAACACTACTTTGTTCTTTCAGTAAATCACTAGCATCAACCTGAGGTAGGCATTTAATTGGCAGCATCATTGTTATCCTATTTTAGAGATGAGCAATGTATTCAAAGAGCAGGCCCATTGCCAGATCCTGCGGTGAGTGCACATCAGAGCTCAGCCACGTCCCCTGATCTGCAGACTCTAGGGTCCACACTGTTGTCATGGCCCTCCAAGTGGGAAGGAGTAATCAAATCACAAAACCATGTGGGTCTAAAGATGCTCCCAAATGCTTTACTCACTGAAGCAAGAATTTCAGTTCACAAAAATCCACAAATTAACAAGAGACTTTTGAGCCCTGACAGTGTATAAGACATAAGGAAAGAGGCTATCAGTCCATATGTCTTGATAATAAATAATTTCAATAATATCAAGGAAGCTGACAATGCATATCCACCTATTATATAATAAATAGTCCTGGACTCAAAGATCATGCACCCAACTAGAAGCAAGACCCACTGTCAACCACAGGGAAACAAACCCAGTTGGATAGAGAAGGTAATAGATGGCAAAGAAACACAGAAACTTCAGAAGGGGCTCAATATGACCGGAAGAATCCACAGGACTGTGATGAGTGGGATAGATGTTAATGATATTAACGAATGGAGACATGAACAGGTGGTTACCTAGATTGCGATTCTATAGTCAAGACAGGAAAGGACTAGGCTTAAAGTGATTCAACAAAGGAGATAAATGGGTAAAGGTCAATGTGGTGGCCCCAGAATAACCAACCTGGGATTGGTACACTATCCTGTGATGAGTAGGTCAGTCTAGTTAGGAGATAGAGTCCCAATGGGCTAGAGTCTAATGGGCTAGAAAGCAGATACCAGTTCAACTTCTCAGCACAGCCTGTGGCCCCTTGGAAATACTTCCTGGAGGGAGAACATCTACAGCATGAGTCATTCTGCCACAAAATTGGTGTTTGAAGTCACCAGCACATAGATGTTAGAGATCAAAAGAGAAATAGAGACAAATAGAAGAGGGCAGGCATCAGGGGAAGATGCGTGAGCAGACAGAGAGCCCAGGTTACAGCTGAGACAAAGCCCAGGTTATACGCTGCTTGTGATCAACCCAACCAAACTTTAACCTGAAAAGAAGCTTGCTCTATAAATGTGAGTTGCTATTATTGAATTGCTCCATTACCATCCGGACTGTTTTCATTTTTAAGCACGTGTGTGGTCGCCTCCACATGGAGGAACCATTCACAGCCAGGGAAAACACCCCCAAAATCATTTTCCAGGGCATCTGTGCCCTTATGGAGGCTGCTACGAACTTTTAATTGAGTTGGGTTAAATTTCAATGGAAGGGATAGAAGTAGTACATTTTCAAGAACTAATAATTCTGCAATTTTTCAGCGGGAGAGTACCTTTTTGGCACAAGTAGGCAGAAGGCATCTGCACTTCTCTACAGCAGGCGTTTTCATTTGGAACAAGACCAGGACTGTCAAAAGTGCATGCTGTTGCTTTCTAACTCCCTCAGAGCCCCCTGGAGCTAATGTGCCTAATGTGAGGGCACTAAGGAGGTTTGCCAAATGAGGGATGCTATGGATTTGACTCATGTTGAAATTTAATTGCCATTATAGCAGTATTAAGAGGCAGGACTTTTAAGAGGTAAAGGTCCCCCCACCTTGGGTTGATTAATGCAATTATGACAAAAGTAGATTCATTATTGTAGAAGTGAGGTTCTTGTAAAAGAACAAGCTTGGCCTCTTTTTGCCCTCTCTTGTCCTTCTGCCTTCCACCATGGGATTCTGAAGCAAGACAGCCTTGCTGGATTCCAGTACCTTGGTATTGGCCTTCCCAGCCTCCAGCACAATGAGTGAAAAAATTTCTGTTCATTATGAATTGCCAGGTCTGTGATACACTATTGCTATAGCAGAATAAAACAGGCTAAGACAAAGAGACTATAAAAGCCCCAGAAAATGGTGGCCCAACATTAGTGAGTATTTAGTCTCCTGATCAACTCCTCAGAGACATTTCTGGTCTTCACTCCAGTGCCATGTGTTTCCACGGAGTCTGCTTGTTCCCTAGACCTGGCCACATAGACAGGAATGACACGAGGAAAAGCGTAGACTATGCCTGAGCAGCATCACACAGCAGAGAGAGTGGCACTGGAGGACAGGGAATTCTGATTTGGTTTTTGTTTTCCTGGCCCATTGGGTTCTGCATAAATTATTTCATATTTTTACACTTCACCGCCCTCCTCTGTGTGATACCTAAGATTCTTCACAGCACTGAAGGCCTGTGGCCCTGTGAGCCCTTTGTGTGTCATTCTAGTCTCTCCACCTAACAGCAGACTCTTCCTGCCCCTCCCTCCAGCACAACTTCTTGCTTTCCCAACCCCCACCCACTGATTTGTTGCACTGTTTCCTTTGGCCACAAAGTTCCACTGGGCTTTCTGACCTGGAGGCAAATTCCTTTCTACAATCCTAAAACCAACTAATGTTACTTTTGCCTTCAAGTCTCCCACCTGCCATATGTCAGCTGCAAGGAGCCAGTTAGGAAGAAGAAAGCCCTCCATGCAGAGAGCTCTTCAAGTATTTCCTCATGCAGTGTTGCCCCCTCAATGCCTTGGTGCACACCTGGCACGCAGTATTCATGGATTCACACAGAGGATCACACCCCAAACCAGTGCATCTCACACCTCCTTGGTCCTGGACATGCATAATGAGCTAATGAAAGCCAAGAGACCTCTTCCTGGGAAGACACACAGCCAAAACTGACGAGGCCTGCCAGGCGAGTGCAAATCATGACATCCTAAGAGCATGACAATTATGGGTCTCATGCCATTCTATCCACCAGAAATTTTGAATTACTTTCAATGAAGAAGCTAAATGAGGTACCATCTATATCATGGATATCTGCTACTTTCTGCCCTAGTTTCCCTTTCTCTGCTTGGTGTGATTCTAATAGGGCTGTCAATCATGTATCTGCACCACTCCCACTCTAAGTGGCATACCCATGATGGTCAAAGATAGAAACAATGCCAAGTCTGGAAGGGGCAGAGAAAGGTTCTTGTGAAAGGACAGCTGTGAGAATGCTATAGATGACTCTGAAAGGTCCTTTCCAGTTTGACTGCAGGGATTTGGGGTTTAAATCTTTAATCAAAACCAGTTTGTTAGCTAGGTTGTCATCATAAGGGTAAGTATCAGGAGAAGGCAGGAGAAGGTTAGCAGTACATTGTATTTCCTTTCAAACCTTTTGAAAACCTGGAGATAATCTCTAATAGGGCTTGTCCCTGGGCTGAGATTTGCCCCAGCAGGAAGGTGAAGCCCTTATGAAAATTCAGATGGACTATGTCCAGCTTTCTGGGAATAGTGAGAACTCTTAAAAGAGCAAGTAGGAGGAGAGAGACCCAGTCTTTGTGAAGCTGAAGTTTAAGTTTAGTAAGATGGGTTTTAGGTACTGTTAGCTCCTTCTACTTTGCAGGATGACTAAAGTTGATACGAAAATTCCACTGGATCCCTAGTGACTTAGATGCCTTCCTGGGCAATTTGACTAATGAAAGTTGGGCATTACCTGATAGAAAGGAAATAAGGAGGCCAAATCAGGGGATTATATCAGTTAGAAGACAACTGGTGACTGCCGATGCTTTTTCTGAACCAACAGAAAAAGCCACTACCAACCCAGTGAAGGTGTCCACCCAGACTAAAATCTATCTTAACTTTTGTATCCATGGCATGTGGGAGAAGTCAATCTGCCAGTCCTGGGTTAGGGAAAAACCCTGTGCCTGGTGTGTGGGAAAATGAGGGGGTCTCGGGGAACCCTGGGGTCTTCCAGGAAGGAAAGCAGAGGCTCAAGTAGATGGGCTAGGGGTTCGTAACCTACATGAAAACTATCATGGAGAGATGAAAGGATAGTGCTTGGGTCTGTGGAGTGCGGGCCTGTGGGGTGCAGAGGAGGAATCTTGCTTGATCTAGGAAGCAGCCATCCTTTAGGAGGTAGTTGTGGTACTATTCATGCTCAGAGCAGGAGTAGGTTGGAGTGAAGTAGAAAAGGGCCAAGTCTTGGCCTTTGGTAACATGGTAAAAGAAGGCAAGGGACATT
>RJWT010011043.1:0-23625 GCA_004365215.1 Cuniculus paca | reverse complement strand
GACCATGTTCTCCCTGTTGTGATGTATTGTTTTGCCACTGAACATGGGCTGAAACCTTCAGAACTGTGTGCCAAAATCTGTCTTCCCTCCTCTAAGTTCGTATGTTTCATGTGCTACAGTAGTGGTAAACTAACACAAGCATATTGCGAAGTGTTTAAAAATGAAAATGTATGTTATATGTGCAAAATAGCATTTTTCTATGTTATATTGGCATTTTATGTAGACTGTGGTAAATTAAAAACATACTTTGCAACCATGAAAAATACAGGAAAGTATTGCTAAATGTCAACTAAGGAATTAAAATAAACTTCAAATGTATCTTATGGAAAAAAAGACAGGAAAAATGCAGGATAAAAAGGCTTCAGATAAAATTTAAAAAATAAATCTAGCAATAAATATAGGAAAATATAAACAAATGGGTTTATCTCAGTCACACAAGTTTGATTTAACAATGGAAAATTAACTACTGTAATTTTTCATGTTAATGCAAAGAAAAACTCTGTAACGATTTCAATAAAACAAAGAAAATCTGACAAATTTCAATACTCATGATAAAAACTCAACTAACTGGAAATAGGAAGGCATTTATTTTAATAAAGAGCTTCTATGAAAAATCTATAGCTAGCATCATATTTCATAGGAAAAGATCGAATTCTCGCCTAGCCAACTTGAGAACAAGCGAAAGTTACCCATTTTGACTTCCTTTGCTCAACATTGGTCTGGTGGTTCTAGTTACTACAATAAAATAAAGTGATAAAAAATAAAATCCATAAAAGTTGAATAGGACATAGAAATGTGTTCATATATGGCTTGAAGGATTATTAAGAAACTCTTCGGACTAGGGTAACCATTGTTAATCTTCTGTTGTTATGTTTTGAAAACCTGTATAGCTTGCAGTGTTCTGTTCTGAAATGCTATATTATGTTTGACTCTATTCTGTTTTGTTTGGTTTTGTTTTGTTTTGTTCTATTCTCTTTAAAATAAAAAATAAATAAATAAAAAACTCTTCAGAAATCTATCATTGCTGTACAACTAAAAAGTGTACAGCAATGGCCACTCTGTACAAGATCAAGAACAAAATTCAGTTGTATATCTCTATATTAGTATCAAAATGTAGAAAATAAAATTTTAAAACTTCCATTTACAATAGCATCAAAATGCATAAAATATTTAGAAATAAATTTAATAAAATATGTGCATTGTTGCCTGTAGATTTTAGTCTTCTATATGGTTCCATATCAGCAACACAAATATCACTAGGTAAATTATTAGCAATTCAATTTCTGGGGCTCCATTCCAGACACAGTGAATCAGCAGTTCCGTAGGTGGGACTCAGATACATTCATCTTTGAGGTAACAAATGTTGAAACCTGGCTTCTTAAAAAATTATGTCTTATGGTTAAAGGATTTAAAAGTTCCAAAATATGCCATATGCTTACTTTTTGTCTTGTTTATACTGTTAATATTGTACAGTATTTGGAAGATATGATGACTCAAATAAGATATTTAATTAAAGAAGCAAGAATAAAATGGTTAACTGAAGTTTCTAGTTAATTCAAAGTTGTGTTTTAACCAATTGTTTCAAGTAAGCATATAGTTGTACTATATTCATGATTATATTTAAAATGTAGACAACACAAAGCAGATTTACTGCTACCGTGTATGTTCCCATAGTTTCAATGCCTATGAGACTCAGTCTGCTGGAGTTTGTCAGTGTTCCAGGTTATAAATAAGAGGATGTCTGCATATTTGCTCTAAACAGTATTCCAGGAAGCTCTTAAATTGATTTTAACTGCTGTGTCATACAAAAGTCATTTAATTTGAGCTGGGAACTGAATGAATCTCTATTCAAAATTTCTTCTAAAACATGCATATTCTTACAAGTCATTGATGGTTATTTTTCCATATTTCATGGTCTATGAAATGTAACAGTTCTCTTTCCATGTAAAAAGGGTTGTACCAGATGAACAGTTAAAGCAAAGAGGGGACAATCATTCCAATGAAAAAATGTGAATTGTCTATACAACAGGGGAAAAAAGAAAACCATCCATCATTTAACATGTTGAGTAGATGAACTGCATTAAATAATGAACATCAGCATCACAACCTGTAGTTACTTTTTGGCTAATGACATGCCAGAAAGAAGGTCAACAGATTAAATGAGTTATTTTGGAGTAAGCTTTTTCAACTGGAATTTATTAACTAATATACTTTCACAGAGCAAGGCAATGTGGTTAATAGCAGAAGACAGGAAAAATCTAAATGATTATTAATAGTGTACATGCTAAATAAAAATCAGCACGTGTTTACAATGAAATGGCATTATGGAAGCAGATAAGTACAAGCTCACATTGTTAAGTTCTATTTGGTTAGAAATTTTACCTAAAGCCCCAAGTGTCAAACATCTTCCATGCGGCAAAGTACAGTTTCTAAAAGATTTCTAAAAGAAACAGAAAATCGAGGCCAGGGATGTGGGTACTCAAATGGTGGAGCATGTGCCTCCTATGTGTGAGATACCAGGTTCCAGACCCAGTACTATAAACAAAGAAGTGGAAATTACTTTCTCAGACACTTTTCTTTAAGGCCCAAATCATGTAATTTTAAACCAAATGGACTTTTAGAAGCAATTGATTTTAGGGTTTAGGTGTTACGTTCCTAGTAACAGGAAACACTTCAATGAGAAGAAAACTTGATTATAATTAAACCTTGCATTCTGGTCTCAACATTGTCATGATTTTGCCCAAGCAACTGCATTTTCTTGACTTGCATTTTCCTCATTAAGGAAACTATACAGCTAAGTTAAAGAACACATTGGTATAAAAATTTTATAAACCTTGTTTGTTTCACTGCCCCCAAAATTGTTTTCATTAATACATTCAGAGGCTACATCTTTAACAAGCTGAGAGAGAATTTTTAAAAAATCCTTCAGAATCAAATAGTATACACCAGCCCATTTTGTTCCTAAATCCTTTGAAAGATAGCAAGGCTCTGCACTAATTAGGGAGACTCCAGCTCACACTCTGAATAGTGGGCCATCCCTACGCACAGGTCCTGTGGCCAATGTTAGGTAATCTTAAATACCAAACAGACTTTTCTACTTAAAATAGAAAAGAGAGAAAATGTGAGACAAATAGATTTAAGACCATAGTATTAGCCTAGAGAGACTGTAGGTTGACCCAAGTGCCTTTATTCTTTTTACTTAAGACTCTAGCTTGTTTTGAAATGTGGTCATAAATGTGAGTCAAGTCTGATTGAGTGATGTAGAAGTACTAAAACAGTGACTGCTATACCAATGGATAACTATTAAATCTTAAATAAAAATTGCTAGATAATTAATAACATACTACAGCAAAATTTATGTGGAATCTCTTACATAATTTTTAAGGCATCTTCCCTTTTAACATCACATGAAGACAGGGCTCCTGGCAAAGGGAGTGAATTTTAATGACTACTAGTGATTTTAACAGTGTTAGGTCAAATGACTGATGTGGCACTTACTCTCTTTTTTAAAAAGGAAAATTTCTAAGTCAGGATTAATTACATGTGTAATTGAAAATAAACTATAAGAATTAGAAGTTCTAAATAATAGAAATGAAGATCCAAAATTTGTCAGAAAAGTCTATTAAGAAGATTTGGACAATTTTTATGCAGTTGAGACATGGTAGGAAAAAGGAAGGTATTACTTTGTGGAGATGGGAAGGGGATTTGGGGAAGAAGGGAGAGGAAAGGGTGGGGAGCAGAGTAAAATCATCTAAGATACAATATGTATACATACCAATTCCGAAGATTGATGCAATTATTTTGTATCAAAAACATATACTACTAATTAAAAATAGTACTACTTCCTCATATAATTCCATTTATTTCATCTGCAGGCCAGATGGAGACCCCACACATACAATTCTGAATTAATTATTCCAGGTAGCCCCTACTTGAGTCACACCAGTGGAGGCACCAGAAAGTGAGTGAAGTCATCTTGAGTAGAATGGCCCCAGCAGACCTCATATGGAGCAGATGCCCTGTCTGACTTCTGACCCATAACTCATGGGAAATAGTGAAATGATTGCTGCTCTAGGTCCTAAGCTTAGAGCAGTTTTAATGCAAAAGTGACTACAGAACATAGGAACCCAACCCTAACTGTACCTCTGATGAAGCCAGTTTCTCTGAGGAAGTGACCTACAGAACTTTTAAAAGTAATATCAAGACTCTTTATACATCATAGACCTATCAAGAGTTTAATGGGCTTGGGAAAGACAAGAAACTGTACAAATTTTAAATACAAATGCATAAAGATTTTTTGAAACCAGTGCTGGGTTTTCAGATTAAACACTTAAATAGCATATTCAACATCAAAGGAGTAATTTGATCATCAGAGACAGATACTCACACATAATCTTTTCTTCTCTCAAAAAATCTTTATCTCTTCTATCATTTTCTTCTTTTAAATTAACTTTTCAGAGCTTAAATTTGAGTGGGACTTTTCAGTTGATTCTGTGATTATAACTTTGCTACAAATAATTTCGCACAGAAGATTTCGACTTTGCCTTAAATGCAAGGATAAAATCTATCTGAATAATTAGTCCCACAGCAATTTTTCACATCAAGAAAAGGGAAGTAATTCTTTGCAGATACTTCCTCAGAGAAGCAAATTTGTGTATTATTATTTTATTTAGAGTAGTCTGAAATTTCACTTTTCTAAAACTATGCTTAAACTAGATAGTCTCAAAAATAATTAGGATTACACTCAGCTGCAAGTAACAGAAAATTAAAATCAATTAAAAATGAATTAACATTCCAAAGTTTCATTCTGTTATGTTAAAAACAATCTGGCAATGCACCGAGGAGCTGGTGTGACAATTTCACATTTCTACTTTCGGGCCTCTCACACAGTTTACACGTGTGACCTCAGGGCAAATAGCTGCTTGAGTTGGTCACACTCACAGCTCAGGCAGTATAAAGAAGGAAGGAACAGAACATCCTTTTCTTTTTCTTTTCTTTTCTTTCTTCTTTACTTTTTTCTTTTCTTTTCTTTTGAGAAAACTTCCTTAAATTTTCAACAAGATATTTTCTTGCCTTTGTGTCCAGAACTTAATCACATCATTGTATTGTTGGAAAAGTATCCTCTACTGAATGGTCAAGTCCCCTGTTTAAATGGAGATGCCTATTTCTAATGAAGAAGGGGAGAGTGCCTATTGGGGACAATTAGGATTATTTGTGACACTTCTCATTGTATTTTACTTAATTCATTACACTGGGTCACATGAAATTCTATTTTCACAATATATCTCTCTGTAGATTATTTTCCACTTTGTCTGGCTGCTCCATCTTGGCCTCCTTAGTGAACTCTTTTGGTGGAATAGCTTTCCATATTTTCCCTTTTTAATCTCCTTCCACTTCTCTCTTGATGTGATATCTCATCTACTATCATCACTTCAATTGATCTTAATACACTCACAGATCTCAAATCTCCATTTTTATATTTGGCAACAGGAAGAGAAATAAAGGAGAATATTATAACTGTTATCTCTATCCAGGCAAACTTAGGGCAAGAACTATAAGTAGCACTTGGAATGATATTCTAAATACTGAGGTTAGTTAGACAATGATTAGGCATAGAAGAATATACATTTAAATTATTCATGCTTAGCTGTTAAAGAAACAACAACAGGATGGATCAAACAAGTATTGTTTTTAAAATTAAGATAACAAAATTTAAAACCTATGTCTTTTGTAATGTAAAAAACAATTGGACTCTACAGAACCCTTTAAACTATAGTCTTCTTTTTAACGCAAGTAATAGATAGAAAAAATCAAATGAACATAAATCCTTGAACACATAGTATAGTATTGACATTGTGAATGAGTTTATTTAATCAAAAGTACTAAAATGTGGGCTTCTCTTATTTCATCATTTATCATTTACTAGCAGAATGTATTTAAACATCATTTTGCTTAATGATCTTGTCTCTCAATGAGTAGAATTCACACAAGCATTCCTTAGCATTTGTAATTTTAGGCTATTGCTGTGGTTTAGATTTAAATGTACCTTAAAATTCTCATGTGTTTAGATGTGGGGCTTATGGAAGGTGATTGGATCATATAGGGACACTGTACTCATTGGTGGATTAACCCATTTAGGAGGTCATAGTTAAATGTGCTGTTAGGAATTGGGGACTGATTGGAGGAGCTGGGTCACTGGCAATGTGAATTGGAAGGATATATTCTTATTTCCAGTTCTTCCTTCCCTCTCTGCTTCTTGTCTTCCATGGTTGAGCACATTTTCCCCACCATGCCTTTGTACCTTGGCATTTCTGAATTGTGGCCAAATAACCATTCATGGAGTGAACCCTCTGAAATCCTCAAACAAAGTAAATCTCTCCTCCATAGGTTGTGGGTGTTGTGGGTGTTGTAATTTTATCCTAATGATGGGGTGACTTTTACAACTGCTTTGAATATGGGTTTTTATGAAGCCATTATTGGACTGATTTTCTCTTTAACTCTTCCTCTCTATTCTTTCCTTTATTTCACATTCTTTCTCCTTTTCCTGTATTCCCTTTTTCTATCTTTCATCCTTCACATACACTCATGCATCCATGCTCACCTGCAAACACAAAGAAAAACTTCTTACCACTCAGAATCTTCTATTCTCAATTCTAGTTCTGTCAGTTGGTTATAACTTAGCTTTTCATATTTTGAAGACATTGTTCACATATTCACCATAATAAACTATAGTAATTATTGCAGCTTTTCCTCCCTCTTCTTCTAAATATGTTCTTTCTAACAATATGGTTAGAAGGTGTGAGTTGTACCACACAAACCCTCTAAGATGGCCACAAGTGATTGATTGGATCTCATTCTCTCTTTCTCTCTTTCTCTGTCTCTGTCTCTGTCTCTGTCTCTGTCTCTGTCTCTCTCTCTCCCTCTCTAAAATTAGGCAAGTCAGATCCTTTTCCTGGTCCTTTAGGGCCATGTCAAATGTGTTTCAGTTCTTCTTTAGTAGAGAATGTATACTCTGGAGTTATTGGTGGCCATTTCTACTATGTGAGAAAAGTTCAGAAAATAAAGTCAGTCCATTGATATAGGCAGAAATAAAGGCTACGGAATTCTAGTGGACCCCAGACCCTGGTTCTGACTGACCATTAAGGTAGTTCTACAGAGTAATTCCTACATTTTTATTGCAAGAGGAAATATATTTTCATTTACTTTGATTTAGTTTGAGTAAGCTTTGTATCATTCAAAACCAAAGTCCTAACTAACTATATGTTATATAAGCTTCAACTTGGATTGGATCGTTTATTTTTATAGATATTTTATGTTTCCCATAAGAGGAAATAAGTACTCTGTTTAATTAGCTAACAAAAGTATTGAAATTGTGGTACACAAATCGATTATTTTTATTCTGTGGCAGAGGAGGGAATTGTTCTCCAAGGAAACTCTTGTATGTTCTTGTTTCTTCATTGCTCCCTGATATTCAAAAATTAAACTTTTATTTCTTCATCTTGTATGTCTTTAATGAGGAACCAATTTAGGAATAAATAGTTTGAGGTAACATTTCCCTAATTGGGCTCTTTGCCTGGGTTGCCTGTACTGAATATCAGAATTTTAATGGCATTACTAAACAACAGCATACACAACTCAAGAACAATACCAAAAGAAAAAAAAAGATAATTTATAACTGCAATTGAAGGGTTCTCTAACATGAAATTTTTTAAAAAAATTCCAATTGCTCACCTCTCCTAATAGATTAGAACTGCATAGTTTACCAAACCATAAATATATACAACAAAATAAAAATGAATAGTCAGAAATTCAGCAGTAAAAATGCTTAATTCTTGTTTTCTATGAACTAGTTTTTTAAATGTAGGTGTAGAAATAAAAGCGTCTTCTTGTGTGCTTCAGTAAAATGTTTTCATTTCTTTTGAAACATACTCTGATGTCTCTGGGTTTCTACCTTGTGTGAAACTAGTATGGAAGGTTCAGCTTGTTAAAAATTGCAATATCTCATTGTTCTCTGCTAGTCCTAAAGCTTCGCCTCAAATACAAAGGAATCATTAATGATGACTGAGGAGAACATGTTCCACCAATGCTGCTCCTTAATTCATTAGCTGAGGAAGGAATTCTTGTTCCATTATTAAGCCTGTATCCCTCTAAACAGTCTCAGCTGCCTTTCTTTTTTCAGTCATATATTCAAATGCAGGTAAAGTTTCATTGCTTAAATGTTGAACAGTCAGAAACCTGAACTTTGAGCTCATGATCAGCAACTTCATTCATAAGTGAGTTGACGTTCACTTTCCTGTAAACTACTAATGTTCAGAAGATTCGAGTGTGGCTGGTTTAAAATTTTCCCAATGACTCAAAAGTACAATGAGATATCAGACACTTGGAAACTATTGACTTAGAAATTCCTAAAGTCTTGACATAGTAAGTTATATATTTCTTGATGTTCTAGGACATTATTGTCTGGTGGAAGTAGGTTTTTTAAAAGTGAGAGTGGAGCAGCTATGAAGACACTAACCTTTGAAGGGAATAAAGGGAAGGCTCTCGAAAAGGATCACAAGAAGCAGAGACAGTAGGATTTCCTTCCGCATTGTCTCCTCAATGCCCTTCAATACATAACTAAAGAAAGTGGTCACAATGGTTGGTGAACCACATTCCATGTGTCTATTATGTTGAAATAATTCTGTTAAAATAAATTCAGGATTTGCTGATAAATGCAAAAATTAAATTTTGTTGGGTTTATTATAGCCGTAAGTATTAAGTATTGATGATACATACACATGCATCCTATTAGTGTACGTGTGTACTGTTACCAGCTAGGTCATGGTTTCAAGTACCATTAAGACCATTTGTACAAATGCTTCTGAGTTCCGATGCAGATTTTTCATCTTGTTGATAGAGACTCACAATGGTAATGCTTCAGAGTTTCCAGACCTTCAACCTTTAACGGCTACTGGATATTCAGGCTTTCTTGCGCATATATGACCAATTTGGATTCTTCTACCTCTGATTCTACAAATAGCTATTACAACTCTTCCTCTTGTGATTCTGTAAGTTTACCTAATAAATCCCTTTGATAATTACAAATAAATTTTATATTGATTCTCTTCCACAGTGAACCCTAATATAGGGTGAGACTATGAACCTTGCAACTGCTGAAGAAAAAAAGGAGAAACACTTGAAGCCAGAGGTACAACCAGAATTCCTGAACAGAACCCCAATAGCACAGAAAACAGTATTACTAATAAACTTTTGGGACTACATCAAATTATGAAACACAAAGGAAATAGCAAAAGAAACAATAGGAGAAAAAGCAACCTACGGAATGAGAGACAATCTTTGCTAATGACTCTGCCAATAAAGGATTAATGCCAAGACTGTATAAAGAACTTAAAAATTTTAATAAGATAATAGCCTAATTAATAAATGAGGAAATGAATTCCACAGAAAATTATCAAAAGAAGAAATACAAATGATCGATAAGTATATGAAAAATGTTTAACATTGTTAGTCATTAGAGAAATGGAAATCAAAACCATATTGAGTTTTCATCTTACTCTACTCAAAATGGCTATAAGAAATACAAAACATAATGAATGCTGGCAAGTATGCAGGAAAAAAATGAACTCTCTTACACTGTTGATATGAATCCAAACTAATAAAATTATTATGAATAAAATCTAAAAAAAATCATTTAATTGACGATACCATTCCTTGGTATATTCCCAAAAGAATTAAAGACTGTATACTGGAGCAATACATACATACCCCTGTTAGTACCAGAGCAATTGACAATAGCTATGCTGTAGGAATAACCTATATGCTCATCACCAGATGAATGGGTAAGGAAAATGTGGTATATATGTAGTGTGGAGTCTTATTCAACCATAAAGAAGGACAAAATTATGTCATTTTTATAAAGATTGATAGAACGGGAGACCATCATGTTAAGTGAAATAAGCCAGTTTCAGAACATTAAAAATTGTTTGCTTTTTCTTATATAAGAAACTTAAAACTAACTAAATGAAAATAAATACAAAAACAAAGGAGACAGAGCAAGCAACTAGAAGGTAGTCTAGTTATTGGGAGAGGACATTTGGGGAAGGGGAAGGGAAAGGAGAAGAAAATAATTGGGTTGAAAATAATCAAAATGTATTAAAAAATGCACCAATATATGATCATGAAGTTCTGTATTCTACAAATATGCACCAATAAAATGTCTTTAGAAGTATAATTAATTATGCATGCTCATTTTATTTGTTTGCTAAATGTTATGCATGTATACACACATGTATTTTATAAAACAATATGCATGTTCAAAATGTTTTTTAAAATGAAGAAAAGCATTGGAGCCAGCTGGATACAATGAAACCTCTGAAATGCTAAGCAAAACAACGCTTTTCTCCTTTATGTTGCATATGCCAGGTATTTTATCCCAGAAACACATAACTGACTAAATACAAAAAATTGATACTGAAAAATGGATTCATTTCTGTGACTGTATTCAACCATGTTGTTTAGAGGTCTTCAGAATTGACTGGTGGGAGCAGTTGGGCAGAGTTTGGTCAATCAGGCTGAGCAAAGTCCAGCATGCTGTAAGGACAGCTTAAAGGTCAATTCTCATGCGAGTTCAGAAGACTAGAATGTTGATAGGAATATGGGCAGTAAACAACATGCTTGTGTGGTTTGCCTATGGGAATGATTACACTGCTGAGAATTGGACTAGCAGTCATGCACCTTTCGTTCTGGCAAAGAAATTTTCTACCTTTTGTCCATGTCCTAAACATTTGTGGGAGGCTGTGTTTAATGATGATGGACCACTCTCTCTGGCAGAGGAAAATTGAAGGCAGCATTTGACTGAGGAATGGGTATTGCTGGCTACTGTTAGCCATACTTACAGTGAAAATTCTGAGCAAAACTCTGAGCAGAAATTTTTGAAAATTTTGGTTTGGCCAGAAAAGAATTGTGCACAAAGTTGGGGCACAGGAAGGTGTGAATGAAGAGGTTTGTCTTTGAAAAAACTAAGTACAGTAATACCTCAGTTAATGAACACTTCTGTTCCCAAACAATTTGGTTGCCAAACAGAAGCATTTGGAAAAAATTTGCTTCTGAACTCAACACAAAAATTTGTTTGTGAACTCTTCACTGGGTGACAATATGAACATGGCCAACTTCCCCAAAATCGTGGAACAAATTATGTTTGTGAACCAAGATACCCCTTGCTTTGCCCTGGAACAATAGGAAAGATGTCTCGAGAACATTTCAGGTATTGGCAAGACCTCATCAGTGCTAGGCTCAAGGGTATAAATGTGTAAACTCCTTTGAAAAAAAAACAACTTTGTTTTTAGAAGAGGGTGCCAGGGGTGCCCTGCTCAGCCAAAGATTCCTAGGGAAATTTTCTCCCGGGTTCAGTCATGCAAACACTACAGCTATGGTAGAAGGAGATCTGACTGTTGCCCATGTTGACATCATCCACATAATGCTTATTTTTATATGTATGGAGAAATGCAACAGTATTTGGATCAAGGATGCTTCTACCCAGATTTCAGAGGAAGTCTTAGGAGGTAAAGCAACATGTGATAGAGATAGAGTCCCTGCCAGGATCACTTTTAAGGGCAGTGAATGAGTTAGTTAGATTGAAGCTACAGTGGAGAATACAAGAAACTAGAAATACTGGGAATATAAAACATTTGTCAAGGAAACTTGGAGGCAGTAAGCAGAGTCATCTGAAGAAAGAGGCCATGTGGGATTCAACCAGCAAGGCTGTAGGGGCAGCATTGCCCAAGCCCTCTGGAATGCATGTCATGTCACCATGTGTTCCAGGTTCTGGACATGAAACTGTAGGATTTATGATTGCCCTGTGGGATTCTGGTCTTGCTTCAGTCAGATTCCTTTTTATTTTCACTTGGAACTGGAATGTTTATACTGAACCATTCTATCTTGTAACTTGTTTTGGATATGCAACTTTTTTTTTTAACAGTCTCAATAGTTTAGAAGTTTCCTTGTGTCTAATAGAAGACTTGGACTTTTGAGCAATGCTAGAACCGTTGAGATTGCAGCAACCCTTGGAGATGGATTAAATTCATTTCTCAGTATAAGATGGACATAAACCTTTGGTAGTCAGCAGCTGAATATTATGGCTTGGATCAAAAATGTTTTCCAAAGGCTCAAGTGTTTAGAGGTAGGGCTTTTGGAAGGTAATGAAACACATATAGGATTATTCCATTCACGTGCTCGTTAGATAAATGGGTTTTGAAGAAGGCCTAGTTAGCGGAAGTAGGTCATTGGGTGTACATCTGAAGGGTACATCTTTTGGTCTTTTTCCCTTCATCTCTGCTTCCTGGATGCCATGAGGTAAGCAGCTTCCCTTTGCCATGCCCTTTGCCACGATGTTCCTGCCTCATGCAGGCCTAAAATCACTGAAGTCAGCCAACCATGAATTGAAACCCCCTGACACCATGAGGAAAATAAATTTTTTTCTCTTTAAATTGTGTATTTTGTTCCAGCAGTGCAAATCATCTTTGTGAATTCTTCATGGTCCATAACAATAGTTACCATGATATAGAAAGTAATCTTTCCAGGAGTTGAATAAAATTGCTATCTGAAAGTTTTATTTCATTGCTTACTTCTACTAATACCTCTGTTCCAATGAAGCAGAAATCTCAGAAGCCTGGAGACTGCTTGGTCTCTTGAATAAGCTGACAGGTAACTGAGAGGTCACAGTCCGGCATATTTGAAGGGAACATACAAAAATTAACATGATAAATCTCACAGTCCCGCATTGCAGTCTTTTAGTTCTGAACTATAGAAAGCTGTCTCTAAAAATCTCCGAGGAAATTGGGCGAAATATTGTCTCATGTTAGCTAAACTCTAGTAGATAAATTTCATTTTACAAATTACATGGATATCTAGAATAATGCTTTGTAAATCAGATTATTATATGCAATATTCTCCTGGATACACATCCTTTATAGAAAAAAATGTTAAAATCTGTCCTCATACAGCTATTTTATTGTGACCTGTCAGTCAATAGCTATTTTGGTAAATGTTCTCTGTAACTTATTAGAAAAGATTTCTCATGGTCAGTATATTTTAAAAAATATTATTTATTGCGAGCACATAACTTTGGATGCTAATATCTCAGCAATTCAAAAATGTCATGTTTTTTTCTTTAAGGATGTAGTTGATATATTTGCAGTTCTTAGTTTTTATATGACTCTCTCAACATATCATTTTTCTCAATTTTCCTGTTAAACATGACCTATTTAAGTAGATTTTAGATATTATGATCTCCTGTGTCTTCTCTTTTTGCTATATGAAAAACTTGCACAAGCTCCTTACTTTATTTCCATTCCCACTTCCTATCTCTGGTTACCAATGACTCCATTATTTCTGATAAGCTGTCTTCAATTACATTTTTAAATAAAACACATAAAAGGCTAATCTTTAGTGACTTATAGTCCTCCTGAAATCAATGTCATAATTCTTTTCTACACACTTTTTTGAATTATAGAAAAAGTTAATTATAGAAGAAATACTACTTGTTCATAAATATATGTATGTTTTCAGTGGTCAGAACTTTGTATTTTTTTCTCTACTGAGGTTAAAGGATGAAAAATGAGGATTTCTCACTTTCCCGCCTCTTTTTGTGGTTATTGATTGTATTTAATTGTTAGGATTAATTAGGCATTTAAATGTGAAATACAAAGTATGCCTCTAAAACAAACATTTCTTTTTCACTGCTCTGAGTCAATTGTGTTGAAGGGAATGAAGATTTTTTTATTTTATTACAAAAAGAAGAAAAAAATAAAATAGAATTTTAAAACAAGATAATAGGAGAATAACAATAATTAATACTTTGCATATTGCTATCTTTAGAATAGTTACTTAGGACACAAGATATAAGCATGAGACATTGTCCAAACAATATTAGCACAAACCCTTCTTTTCGATGAACTAAGAGTAACTAGTTCATAGATAACTATGAACTAACTTAGCTATCTTGTTCATATATATATATATATATATATATATATATATTCCTTTTTCCTTCTCTTCTTCAGTTTCTCATTTCTTTTGAACAGTTTCTTCTCAATTCACAATATCTATTGTACAGGTTGGGTCTTATTTAAAGCCAACAGCCAGTCCCTCAGACAAGGGACTTATGTATAGAATATATAAAGAATTGAAAAAATTAGGCCCCCCCAAATTCAAAGACCAATCCAAAAATGAGCAGCTGAGATGAACACACATTTCTCACATAAAGACATATAAATGGTGAATAAATACATGAAAAATGTTCAACATCATTGGTCATCAAAGAAATGCAAATTAAAACAATACTGAGATTCCACCTCACTCCAGAAAGAATGGCTAGGATCAAGAAAACAACCAATAACAAATGCTGGCAGGGCTGTGGGAAAACGGAACCCTTCTCCACTGTTGGTGGGAGTGTAGACTGGTACAACCCTTGTGGAAATCAATGTAGAGATTCCCCAATAAAATAGGATTGAAGGTCCCATTCGACCCAACTATTCTCCTTCTGGGTATTTTCCCAGAAGAAGTAAAAACATCACAACACAATGATATATATGTGCACCCATGTTAATAGCAGCACAATTTGTAATAGGTAAGTCTTGGAAACAATGCAAATGCCCACCAACTGAGGAATGGATAAAAAAGATGTGGGTTTTTTAATAATGGTGTACTACTCAGCCATAAAGAATGATAAATTTGAGATTTTCATAGGTAAATGAATGTAACTTCAGACCATACTCATAGGTAAAATAAATTAGACCCACATGTGTAAACATTGTATAATCTTTTCCTCTTTTTATTAGAATAACTAGCATTTATATATCATCTTTCTAGGGTTCTGGTGTTTTGATTTCTTAAAATTAGGCTTCAGTGATCTTCTTGGGTTCCAATCTCACTATGTAATGAACATCAGTGAACAGAACCTGCACCAAGAGGATACAATAACAGTTCACAGCTATGACAGTGTTCAGGAAGAGTGTTTCATTTCCCTGTGTTTTCCTAGTAATAAGTTGTCTTAGTGTTCACAGACTACAGGACCCAGGGGAAAAAAAATCTGTGAAAAAATGTAAGTCACTTGAGATAATTTTATGGAATGTATACATTTAAATACCAATACATTTAAAATTCTTGAATTTGGCCAATTTAAAATTTTGCTATTTTTTCTTTAAAAAGCACTTTTACTATTTAAATATAGCACAGTTAACTGACTATGCATGTTTGTGTCATTATTTTGTTTTTGCCAAGCATAACTAGGAACTATAAACAGTCTGCCTATCCATA
This sequence comes from Cuniculus paca, assembly GCA_004365215.1. NCBI lineage: Eukaryota > Metazoa > Chordata > Mammalia > Rodentia > Cuniculidae > Cuniculus > Cuniculus paca. The sequence goes on along the minus strand of RJWT010011043.1, from coordinate 8,310 downwards.
ATGTTTGCTTTTAAAAATGTGTTTTTCCATCATTAAAACCTGTTAGGCAATTAGGAATGGAGTTAACATATGTGAAGGAAGCAATTAGAGAACTGCTTGCCAAACCTGAGCTATACATAATTACAGAGGATAAAATACACTGTAATTTCGTGCCAAAAGTACTGGAGAATTATCTATAGATGTAGAAACCATTCTCACATAGCTCAACAAAATTCTATTATTAAATATAAAATAGAATTCTACTGGGTTCATTTGTTATAATTAATATTAATTCTATCATCGAAAAATATGTATGATGGCAAAAGTGTGTGTTTGATGTATAGTTATTACTCTCTGAATTTTGTACATAGAGACCTAAAAGATAAAGTTCATAATGAGAAGACTCAGCAGTCCTCTAGTTTCCCCAAATACTTCCTCATCCTCATGCTCATATTCCTTTAGCACTGTAAAGAGAAGAGACCTGAAGTAGCACTCTGGAATCTTACTTGTTGAGGCACCTCCCTTACCTGGGAAATGCAATCCTTGCGGTGGTTCCCATCTGTGCCAGGCCAGGGCTGTGATGTCCAGTTCTTGAGTCGTTGCTGGTAATATATGCAGATTTGCAGAGGCTGGCTACTGCTGTGTGCATCATCACAATATCTAGAGTCATCAGTACATGGTGCTTAATTTCCTGGTTTCCAAGTTGTCACTGTGCCTTGTTGGCTCTGGGACCTGAATTGAAGCTGTTGCCTGTTCCATGGAGTCAAAAACTCTGAAAAATCCCTTCGTCTCTGGACCTGCACCAGTGCTGCTCCCTGAACCCCTGGATCAGAACCATAGATATTTCTTTGTCCCTATGCCTGAGATGCAGGCGTATGACTTACAGCCATAGTCCTTGGCTTTGTGAGTTATTCCTCAGAAAGCGAATCTGTCTCTATGTCAAAGGTGCTGTAGTATTATCGCAGCTCCAAGCACTCTTTCTCTATTTCCTGGATGCAATGCTGTCATTTTCAAATAAGTCTCCATATCATGAGGAAATGGGAACAGAAGTTCAATGAAAGCCTTTGCTACTGAGAAAGCTAACGACTACAGTGCCACTGCCACTTCTTCCCATTCCTATTGTCTAAAGAATTGAGGTACATGGAATCATTACTAATACGGATCAAACCCAAAGAAGTTTCATGAGGTCTACACTTGTCACCCCCAAACCCAAGCCAACATATCCTGGTCTAATAATACCCTAGGACCCACCTAAAGGTGAAAGTCTGCTTCAATGAAAGCCACTGTATACATGTAGAAGAGGTGACTGTACCAGCCAACATAAGAAACATGCCAGAGCAAGGAAACAACAGAACAAAATGAACACAGTGATTTTCAGTAGTTAATCAAAAATGAATGAAAAATTTCAAGTTCTGTGAAAATAGTTATCTTAAGGAAACTTGGTGAAGCATAGGAGAATAAGGAAGTATAAGTCAATGAAATCAGGAAAAAGCTGCATAATCTGAAAAAGAAGTCTAACAAAAAATAGATATCAAAATCCTGAAAGGAAAAAAAAATCATTCAGTGATACCTGCACAATTACCCTGCAGAAATAAAGGAAAAATGAATTATGCCAGAAAAGCAAAAGTTGAGAGAATTTGATGTTACTAAATCTGCCTTAAAAAAATGTTCAGATGAATTCTTCAGTCAGAAATAAAAATATGACAATTATGATGATGAAAACATAAAGAGGTAGAGGTCAACATAAATTCAGAATGTCCCATTTTTATAATGCTGATGTATATATTGTATACATTTTCTTGATCTCTAGCATGAAAAAATGGTAGTAGATACAACTACAATAAGTCTTTAAGGAATACACAATATAAAAATACAAATTATGGCAATGAAAATGTAAACTGAAATGAGGAGAAGAAAAGCCCAGAGCATTTGTATCCATCCATGACTTGTTATAAGATTAAAATATTCTACTACATCTCTAAGATGTTTTATTAAACCTCATGGCAACAACAAAGCAAAAAGTAATAGTGGATACAAAAATAGGGAAGACAGAACTTAACATTATCAAAAAATGCATATTATAAAGGTAAACAAAAGAGGAAGAAGAAAACAAAGGATCTACCAATCAACCAAAAAACAATTAATTAAAGGACAGGAATAGAGACAGGTCTTTACCTATCAATATTAATCTTGACTAAAAAGGTATTAAACTGCTAATCTTGTATTAAATGAAAGAAAAATAAATTCCAAATATATACTGCCTACACAAGGCCCGCTATAGCTTAAGGACACACGTAGGCTGAAAATGAAGACATAAAAGAAGATATTCCCTGAAAACAGTAGGCAAGAAACACTAACAGTTGTTAAACTTAGATAAAATAGACTTCAAGAAAAAGGTTGTTGAAGGGGATAAAGAAAGTAATTGTCATTATTTATTGAAAACAGTGTCAGTTCAGCAAGAGGACAAAACAACTCTAAATATATATGCACCCAACACCGGTTAACCTAAATATATGAAGAAATATTAGCAGAGACAATGGAAGAGATATATAGCAATACAATTACAATACCCTAATTTCAAAAAATGGATAAATCAATAAAAAGAGTTAACAGAGAAATTGGACCTGGACTGTACTTTAGTCCAAATTGATTTAAAAGACATGGAATTTTCTGCCCAACAGAAGTAGAGTGTGCACATGGAACATTCTTCAACATACAACAGATGCTAGGACACAAAGCTATTTTTAAATTCAGAATGATAGAAATCATAACTAGGGTTGTTTCTAAATACAAAAGTATGAACTTAGAGATTAATATTCAGATAAATTTTTGAAAATTCACAGATATTTAGAAATATTACAACATCCTTCTGAAGAACCAATGAATTAAGTGAAAAAGGAAGTTAAGATATATCTTGAGACAAGTAACAATGGAAACTTAACAAAAATCCATAGCATGTGCAAAATCATTTCTCAGAGGGAGGTTTATAGCAATAAATACCTACCTTAAAAAAGGGGAAAAAAAAACCCCTCCAAATGTATAAGCTAACATGCCTCAAAGAATTAGAAAAATAAGCTAAACTCACATTTAGCAGAAGGAATTAAATAATGAAGATCAGGGACAAAATAAATCAAATAAAAAATAGAAAATTTATAAAGCAAGATTTCTTTGAAGTAAAAAACAAAATTGAGCAATCCATGAATATACTAATAAAAAGAATACTTAAATAAAATTAGAAATGAAAGCAGAGACCCTAAAAGAATGATAAGGAACTTTTATGAAGAATTATATAGAAACAGCTTGAATAAACTAAAACAATGAATAACTTCCTAGAAAAACAAGACTTAGAGCAAGACTGAATCAAGAAGAAATAGAAAGTTTGAAGAAATAAATAAGAAAGAGATTGAAATAGTAATTAAAAGACATCTAACAAAGAAAACCTCTGGAGTAACTGGTTTCATCACTGAATTCTACCAAATTGTGAAAGAATTATTACCAATATTGATAATTCTTCCCTAAAAAACACTGCTAAAGGAATACTTCCAGACACACGGGGCCATCCTCACCCAATTGATTTGTGATATTGAGTACCTTTTCACACATCTGCTGGTGATTTGAATTTCTTTGAATGAGTGTCTGTTCAGATCATTTGCTGATATTTAGCTGAGTTTTTAAATTTTTGATTTGTGTGACTTCCATTCAAATTAAATGTTTAGCAGCTAGATGCTTTGCAAATATTTTCTTCTATTTTATAGGTTACGTATTCACTTTGTTGTTTTTCTCTTTTTCCATAAAGAAACCTTTAACTGGATGTAATTCTGCTTGTTTATTTTTGCTTTTGTTACCTCTGCTTTTGTAGTCATATCCAAGAAACCATCATAAAACCCGTTGTATACAAGCATTTTCCCTATATTTTTGTCAGGAAACTTTGTTTCAAGTTTCATACTTAAGCCTAATTCATTTTATACTTTGTGTGTCTAATTTCACCTTTTACATGCATATATACAATTTCCCTAGCATTATTTATTCAAGAAATCATCTTTCTAACATTGTAAATTCTTGACACCCTTGTCAAAGTTTAGTTGACATAGATATATGATTTTAATTCTGAGTTCTGTAATCTATTCCATAGGTATAGATATATTTTATATAATAAGGTACTTTTTATTGGATACTGTTATTTGGAATTTGTTGTAGGATTAATGAAAATTATATTTCAAGCTTTGTACTTGTTTAAAATTGCTTTGTCTATTTGAAGTCTTTTGGTTCTAAATGAATTTTTTTCCTACTTCTATAAAGACTTGCACTGAGATTTTGTACATTGTTTTGGGAAGTATAGATATTGCAACAATATTATTTTCTTAATCCATGTATATTGGATGTCCTTCTGTTTGGGGTTTTGTGAAAAATTCTTTCATCAATGTTTTATGGTTTTTGGAATACATGTCTTTCACTTCTTTGGTTAAATTTATTCCTAAGTACTTTATTCCATTTTATACTGTAAATGAAACTGTTTCTTAATTCCCCTTTTAGATAGGTCACTGATAGTAATGTGTTAATTTTGTCTCTTGCACAATACTGGACTCATTTATTAGTTCTAATAGATTTTTATGGAGTCTAAAGGCCTAGAGGTAGAGGCCTAAATGATACACATGGTCATCTGCAAAACAGACTATTTAATACTTTAATTCTGGTGCCAAGTGTTGTTGAAGATTTTATTTCCATCTTTGCCTGATAGTTATATCTAGGATTTCCAATACTCTTGATTAGGAAAGGTGAGAATGGACATTTTTTTATTTAGATCTTAGATGGAAAGTTTTCATTGATCATGATGTTAGCTGTGAGATTTTCATATGTAACCATTACTGTGCTGAGGTAAATTTATTTTATACTTTATTTTTTGAGAATTTTTATGATGGACGTTGAAATCCCTCAAACATATTTCCTGCATTCATTAATTTTGTCCTATATTCTGTTAAAGTGATATATCATATTATTTTATCAATCATACTTGTAGTCCAGAGGTAAATCATACAAGCATGCTTAATGTTAACCTGAATACTACATAGTTGTCTGTGGATTACAGTCAAATTGATGTTTCTGAGGAGGGAGGAGGCTGGAGATCTCCTGTCTTACCGTTATGCTGACATTACTTCTGTCATTGCAACCTTTATTGACTACCTTCAATTTTAGAGTATCGGTAACCAGTAGGTTTCTTTCTGAAGCATTTAAATCTTTTATTTATTTATTTTTATTTTGAAGAGAATAAAACCAAACAAATTAAAACAGAATAAAGTCAGCCAAACAAAACAGTGAACGTGATACAGGACTTCAAAGCAAGATAATAGGAAATCAACAATGACTACTATAATGCTTCTTGTTATCTTTAAAGTAGCTGCCTAAGTTATTTTGAAGATAACAAGAGGCATTATGGTAGCCATTATTGATTTCCTTTCATCTTATTTTGAGGTCTTGTATTATGCTTATTGTTTTGTTTTTTTTTTGATTGACTATTCTATTTTGTTTTGTTTATTTTTATTATGTCTGATGATATAAACAGCTACTTTGAAGATAACAAGATGCATTATGGTAGCCACTGTGGTATTTCAACTGCCTTGTTTTGAAGTCCTGTATTGCTTGCATTGCTTTGTTTTGATTGGTTTTATTCTGTTCTGTTGTATTTGATTTCATTATTATGCCTGATGGTATGGGAAGTTATATTGAAGATAGCAAGGGGCAGCATGGCAACCATTGTTGGTTTATGTTTATTTTGCTTTGAAGTTGTATCACATTCTTTGTTTTGTTTTGATTGAATAATGTTTTATTTTGTAAAAAATAAATAAAGTGGCTGCCTATACCATCAGATATAATAAAATCAAACCAAACAAAATAGAATAAATCAATCAAAACAAAAGAATGAAAGCAACGTAGGACTTCAAAACAAGATACTAGGAAATCAACAATGACTACCTTGATATATTTTGTTATCTTTGAAATAGCTGCCCATACCATCAGATATAATAAAATCAAACAAAGCAAAGCAGAACCATGAAAACAATACAGGGCTTCAAAACAAGATAATAGGAAATTAACAATGCCTACCATCTTCCCTTTTTAGGCATTTCCTCCCCCTTCATTTTCACAATATCTATTGTGCATTTTGTATCTCATTAAGTCCTTCAGTTTTCTATACTAAGGAGGCACAACAATGTTCACTCATGTAATTCTGAACCATTTCACTCATGAGCATGATCTCAAGTTGCATCCATTTACCTACAAGAGCCTCAAGGTTATTGTTCTCTATAGCTGAGTAACTTTCCATTGTATAAAAATGCCATGTCTTTCTTATCAATTCTATGGTTGATATGCAAGCTACCCCTGCTTTTCTCTGCTTCTCTGCCACATGGAACATTGTTTTCTCTCCTTTGACTTTCAGTCTATAAATTTCTTTTCATGTTAAGGGTGTTTTTGTATAAAGCATATTGATAGATCTTGTCTCCTGCTCTATTCTGCCTGTGTTTTTTTTATTGGTGAATTGAGGTCATCTACATTAATGGTTATGGCCAACATACACTGGCTCGTCTCTGCCATGCTATTTTCCTGCCATTAGATCCCTACTTTTCCCCTCCATTCAATTGCTTGCCCTGCTTGGTGATCATCCTCTGCTGTTGTTCCTGGAGAAGTGGTCATTTTCATCTCTCTCTAGAATGTCCTTCAGTGTTCTTTGTAGGGTTGGTTTGGTGGTCATGAATTCCTTTGGTTGTTATTTGTCATATGGTGGTATGCTGTCTCTCCAAGAATTTTGAAAGATAGTTTTGCAGGGTCCATCAACCTGAATTGGAAGTTGTTTCCTTTCAGAACTTGAAATACTTCATTCCAATCTCTTCTTGACTTGATGGCTTATGTCAGAGTCTGTCATGATTCTGATGGGTTTTCCTTTATAGGTGATCTGTTTATGCTCTCTAACAGCTTTTAATATTCTGTTCTTGTGTTGAATTTCTGGAATCTTGATTATTGTATGTCTGGGTATAGATTTATTTTCGTTATGGCTAGCTGGAGTTCTATATGCCTCACTTATCTGAATATCACATCCTTTTCCCATGCTTGGGAAGTTTTCTGCTATTCCTGCTGTAAATAGTGTTTTTATTTCATTTATGTTGACCCCTGCCTTTTTGCTGACACTTACCATTCTTAAGTTATTTTTCTTTGCATCATCTTGTAGCCATTGAATTATTATTTCCTGGTTCCTTGTTATTTTTAAGAGATCTTTCCTTCCTCGTCACTAGCTGCACACTTGTCTTCAGGTTCTGAAAGTTTATCTTTAGTTTCTTTCAAGCAGTTTTGCCAGCTTTCAATGGGGTTCTTAATTTCCTGGATATCTCTTTGAATCTGTTTCATGCATTCTAAATCTTTCTTATATTGTTCATTCAAGGTTTCCCTCATTTTCCTATGCTCTTCTATTTTTTATCTATATCTTCTTTAAATATGCTCATCAATTCTTTTATTATGCTTTTCATTTCTTCTTTTACCTGAGATAGTATTTCTGATATAATTTCATTTGTAGCCTCATGAAGTTGTTTCTTTACTTCAGTTGACATCACTTCAGAAACTTCAGGTTTGTGACTTCCGATCTGCCATATTTACATCTCCTGGAGTTGCTCTGTATGGATTGGAGGCCAGAGACTGCCTTTTGCTTCTTCATCTTGAGATTTTCTTGGGTTCTTCCAGACAAGAGGGAACTTCCTGCATTGTTTATGATTTCTCCAAAGCATTATTGGCTGGTTCTCCTGCCCAGTGCTGGCTATGAGTACCCAATGGTGGCCAATGGTATGCTGGTGCAGGACTGGCTGCTGGTTTTCCCAGACTGAGCTGGCTACCTGTAGTAAGCTCCCTGATGGCTTCTGGTGTGTGTGTGAGGTTGGGGCTGGTTGCTGCTTCTCCTGGCCCACACTGGCTTTTGATGGGAAGTGTCCCAGATGGCCAAAACCCTTTACCCCATTTAAACCTTTTAAAAGGAATTACACTTATTTTACCCAAGTTTTTTTTAAAGTTTAAAAGCTTTATGTTCCTACACAAGTAAACATAAATATTATATACCACAAAACTTTTAAAAAGAAAGGAATCAATTGAGAGTTGAGAGGGGAGGTAGTCAAGAGAGAGGGAATGAAAAAAGGAGTTAAGATGTGCTCTGCACATGTACCAACTTCCAAGGAATGTAACATTATGATCCATACATAGATACTAATAAACTGAAAAGAAACAAAAAAATTTTATGTTCATCATTGGTGCTTTTATTGTATGCATTATTCTGAGCATATAATTTACCAAAAG
>RJWT010011042.1:0-23631 GCA_004365215.1 Cuniculus paca | reverse complement strand
TTTTTTAACTGAAGAAAGCACTTCAGACTGGCAGAATGACATGGCAAAGATCCTAAGGCGAGAAATACCTTGACCAGTTGGGGAATAAGAAGATGGCCCAAAAGGCTGCCCTTTGAAACCATACCAGGGTACTGGCCTTCATTCTACATGACAGGAAGACAGTGGGGTTCCGCTTAAGGGGACTACTTTTCTCATTAAATCAGGCTTCCTTTTTAAGTATCAAAACTTTAAAGCATTTAATAGGAATTTCTTTCCCGTTATATCATAGGTTTTCTCTTCTTAAAGCAAGTATAGAGAACTTTTTTATTGACCTGAGCTCATTAGTATTGTGTGATGCTCTGCCACCAGGAGGACAGACATATGCTTTTCTAACACAATTTCTTCTGCTGCTACCAGCAATCACTTCCTACATCAGGGTCTCTGAACTGCCTTATTGGAAATACCTCCAGCTATGGTAAGTGGGCTTTTACTCTGCCTTTTCTACACAATCAAGTGCATAAGTTTTGCAACAAATATTGCTATCTAGAGGCAATTTCCATTGCTGGATCCTTGGAATACAAGGGGAAAAAAACACTAATTCTAGAGAGTTGTCTTGCCCTCTCTTTATTTCCAGATTCACAACAGTAACCTGGAAATAAAAAGGTTTCAAAATTAAAAAAAAAAAAAGGTTTATTCAAAGTCTGGTGACCAGATAAACTCGGGTGTAGCAGCAGAACTCTTAAAGATGGCTTGCCAATGATTTCCATCTTGTGATTTTTCGATCAAATGTTTGTTTGTTTGTTTGTTTGTTTGTTTTATCCTGGGATTGAACTCACAACCTTATGCTTGCCAAGCAGGCGCTTGTGCCGCTGAGCTAAACCTCTAGCCCTCTTCAATCAAGTATTAATCTAAGTCCTACTGCATGATTATGTCCAAAATATAGATTATCTAGGTGATGTAATCACACAACCTCTTAAAAGCAGAAGTTTTCTCTGGCTGATAGCAAACAAAGCCAAAGAGATGGAAGCACTGGGAAGATTCAACATGCCATTGTTGGCTTGATCACGGTGGACATCATATGACTAACAATTTGAACCAGGCACTGGCTACCTCATGCTAAAATCTGCTCATGCCCTTCTGCAGAAGTAAAACAACCTTGCCTTGTCGAGATTTTTTGGTGTCTCAAGGCTTTATTACCTGCCCTGACAAACTGAGTCTAGGGACATATTCCCAACAATTCTGGCACCCAATTATAGAGCTCAAGCCCATGAGGGAGCAAGGAGGAGACTCATCCCATAGCCTTGTTGCAATGGCCTCTGGGACAAGAACCCCACCCCCATGGGCTGAGAACCCAATAAAGACTCATGAGAATGCGGAAAGGGCCCAGAGGCAAAGACTGTAGGGACCATGCAACTTCATGCACAGACCAAGGTAAGAAAAGTCACAGGTGTGAGTACTGCTTTGGTGAGTACTCCTGTCCTTGTCCCAGGAGGACCTCGGTTCAGGTGAAATCAAGATAACTGATGGCAAGGTATCTTGGTGCAGGCCAGAGACTGAGCCTCAGGCTCTTTAACAAACAGAATGGAAAATAAATGTGTTTCCTAGTCAGGACAAATAGGGGAACCAAGGGGCTCAGGGAACAAAATTCCCTGATAGTCTGCTTGGACTGATGTTAAGGACTTAGGGCTACAATCCATGGAATTAAAATAAACCAAAGATCCATCATATTTCCCCAATCAGCTTTGGAATGACTACTTAAAACACTGGTCAATTTAAATGGATATTTTTGTTTACATGAATTGCTTGAACCATTTCTTATGCTTTGTAAATTCGTAGACTACAAATGCAGGGTTAACTTGCTTTTCTCTTTGCTTTCTGCTAGTGTTAGGATAAGGGTACTGATTCAAGGTTACTTGAAAGTCTGTTGGCAGCCAGTCAAATTTAAAAATGTAACAATTTGAGACAAAAGGAAAAAAAAAAACATACAGAAGGACTAGAGACCCATTCTGGGAAAACTCATGGTCTTGATAATCTTTCTGCCCTTGAGATAATTAGGATTTAATTCTGCCATGCATGGAGATACTCTTCTGACCATTCTCCAACTGCCCTGCCCCTGAGAAATAATACAATTTACAACATTGTTTTGTCCAATGAAATTCTGTTCTCTGTGACTGCTGGATTCCAGGGCCAGGCTTCTGGCATGGTGATTTTTCCTTCCTGGGACCCTTTCATAGTAAAGCTGACCTTTACTTATCTCTGGGCCATATTCTTTAAAAAGACTGGTCTAGATTTAATCCTCAAGTTCTCAAATCTTTAGGCCAAATTTACCCACCTATTTTGTCCTTAGGCAGAACTCAAAATTAATGTTTTACTACAGAGCAGACTGACTAGTTTTTATAGCACAAGTAAGTGCATTGATAAAAAACATTCCTAGGGACCCTTATGAGTTTAATAACAATTTTGAACAGAAATAGCTATTAAAGGATAGCCATTGCCCTAGTCCCCAGAGACTGCCTCTCTCTTGCCATGATGTCTCTCTCTCCACAGCACCATGCTAGGCCTGCCTCCATACTCAGTGATGTGCTAACTAAGGTTCTGAAAGAGGAAAGCCTATAGCTAAGTATGATCCAAGGGTCACAGGACCATAAAGAAGGGGGCCAAGTGCACCATAGGAGCAGCTAAGCCAGCTCTAGCCACTTCGTTGCATCTCCAGTTCACCGCCACTGGTGCTTGACGGGGTTAAATGTAGAGGATGCCTTAGACTGGGCACAGAGCAAGAGGGATAGACAGACACACCGGCTCTCCCGTCTTTTCCTTTTAAAATACATACTTAGCTCCAAAGAATGTCACCTAGATTCTTTCTACACCCAAACCTGGCCTGAACACCCTCCTGGAAACAGGTAAAATTACCTTTACCAGTCTGTCCCTTTAGGGAACAGTTACATGTGGCTACCAAAATAGCAGTCCTGGGGCTGGAGATACAGCTCAGTGACACAGCACCAGCCTGGCAAGTGTGAGGTTGTGAGTTCAGTTCCCAGTGCTAAACAAAACAACAGAAGTTTTGGCTATCATCTATGGATATCAAAGCAACAATGAGAAGCCTGTAAAACAACAGAAGTTTTGGCTATCATCTATGGATATCAAAGCAACAATGAGAAGCCTGTATAGCTGGCTATTTCAGTAAGATAAACTGTCAGCCTAGGGCCCATCTTAAAAACAGTCTTGGCTTAAACGGGTATAAAAGGTTTTTCCTTTCTGATTCTTATTACAAATTCTAACTAGTCTATTTATAATTACAAACATAAACTGTAAAAGGTTTATTGTAGTTCAACTTGGCCAAATATAGCTAAAAGTGCACTCAAATTTAAATGTAATCATCTTGTGTATGTTTTTCTGTTCAATATATTAAAAATAACCAGTTAAAGCACCGACAGCAGCTTCATTTAAGAAATACATTTTTTTAGCTCAATTCTTTTTATTTTTATTTTTTGGTCCTTTTTAAGATTTCTACAGAAAGACCATATATATTGGTTTTCAGATTAGCAAACTTATTCAAAACATTAACAGATGAGGACTAATAGTCTCAAAGTTTATATAGGACTTCAAAAAAGCCTTAAAGTTTGATATCATAAGGGTTATATGTAACTGAGTAAATAAGTTTTTTTGGTCACTTTTCAGGTGTGTTCTATTTTAGTTGATATACAGATACATCGACACTCATGATATAGCCCAAATACCTTTGTTCACAGGATTAACAGTGCATTAACAAGATATAAATAAAGATATCCTTAAAGTTGGTACCATATTTCCAACCAGCTTGTTAGCTAATCAAGATAATATCAAAGGACTGGTTTTATAAATGCAATGTCTATTGTTATTCGTCTACAATAATTTAAGAGCTTTTCCTTGGATAAAGATAATATATACATAGCTTAAAGTGTTTAAATATTATGCTTTGGTTCTCATGAATCATCTAAAGCAATTGTTAAGATATATTTAAACTGGCTATAATTAAAAGGTTAAGCTTTCTATGTCTAAAGTAGTAAGGTTTCTTTATTTTTTTGTAATAAGGTTTCTTAACATACTGAAATGCTCTTGGTTAAACTTACAAAACTAGATTGAAAAGTAAGTTTTTATATTTTACTAAAATAGGTTTCTGGTGTTCTCATCATTAGAATTTTGATTACCAAAAAGTGAGCTTTAACAGTTAAAGAATATTTAAATGCTAAGGAATTTTTAACTCCTATGAAATGTTTTAAATAGTTCATGATTAGTTAAATAAATATTATCTTAGTTTATGACATAACATATATTTGGACATACATGTATGTATACATCTAAATACAAGCTATACTGTGAGTCTAAGTTTTAAAGTTAAGTTTAATACATATAAAGTAACTAATAAGTGCTCTCTTTTACACAATATATGTTTAGAACTTAATAATAAAGTGATCATAATTTGACATCTCTTTAAATTTGATCTTGCCATTTAAAGTTTGATCCACATCTATTAGCTTCAATAAAATAAGCATTTTGTTATTGCATAACTGAGATAACATTTATATTAGGTAATAAGTCTATATGTGGTCATTAACACTGCTTCCTAAATTTGTAAGAGTTCTAAAGATGTCCTTTAATTCTTGTCAATACAGAATTAACAGGAATTCTGTATAAACCTGTTTTTAAAAATCTAAATTTTGCCCAAGAGTAAAAACTAAGTAAATATATGTAAAGATTTCTATACAGCTGTGATGCTAATTATTGCTAACTTCATAGTAAATAAAATACATTTGTGCTTTCTGAAACATGTCTGTGTATGTATAGGTTCTTTTATAATACAGGGCAGGAAAAAGATATCTTGTCATACTGATGGCCTCCAAACTAGTTGTTCATGATGATGGACTTTTTCAGGTTTATATGATTGTTATTATAATTGTGTTATAATAGTTTGATGTGCTTACACCTTATACAGTAAAGGCAGTGTCATAATGATTAGAGATTTGGCATTGATAACCTGTAAATATACACTCTATTAAAAGGTACAAATTTAGGTAAAAGTTTCTGTATATCCTTTAATATCATGTAATTAGATAAAGATAACTGATTAAAAAGTTATTTTATACTAAGACAAAAATTCAAATATATTTCAGAGATAATAACAAAACATAATGATTCTAATATAATGATGCCATAATGATTATTATGCTAAAATACAATTTCAAATTTTCTCAGTGAAGCTTTACAATTGTTACCTGTTAACATTCTATAGGAATTCTGCTTCTAAGACAACTATGATTGGTAAGAAAATAACAGTTCCCTGGTCATAGAATATATTTCAAGGTACTTGATATATAGATAAGATCAAAAGATTAAACCTACTGTTCCTACTATACTGGTTTAATTGACCTCTTGGGTATTGAACAACTAAAGTTTAGAGACCAAAACTAAAAAGGTAACTGTATTGAGAGGACAGCTAATATTATCCAGGACATGAGGGGACCTTTTCTATAGGTGCCTATAACTTTGGTGAGTTACCCAATCTCCTGAAGAGGAAGATTGTTGGACCCCAGAGAACAGGAGTTGACCAATACAGTGTGCCAAAAAGAGGGTCATCAGAGAGAGAAATGTCTTCTATGCTTCCACGGGAAGCTACATAGTCAAGCAAGACTGTGACCCATCTTGGCGGCTGACTGACAGAGAAGCTAAGAGGTGCTGCACATGGTTTCAAAAAGCAACCCCTGGAGAGCCTTAACTTATCTTAAACACCCAACAAGAAAGAAAAACCAAAAAATAACAATAGTATAGACTAGACATAAACAGGAGGTTCTAATCATTGACCCCTGCTGACAGTTTACAGTTACAAAGCCAGCTGGTTATAATTGCTATTCCAATCCCTTAAGAACACTGTCTAGATGTGACTCCTTTTTTAATCTGCCTCTTGATTCTAGTGCTCTTGTTTGAACATACATGATCTAAGGTTTATTTATTCATGCCTAGTATAACAACAGGTAATGTAGTAAAACTCCTATTAGAACAAATAATGCCAAGATTTGGAGTAATTAAAAACATAAACTCAGATAATGAGAACCATTTCATGGCTCTAGGGGGCTGGATATAAATTGGGAATAGCACTCCCCTTGGCACCCACCTTTGTCTAGTCAAATAGAAAGTATAAACTACACTCTTAAAACCCACCTAACTAAACTGACACTGGAAACTCAGTTACCATGGATCAAGTGCTTGCCCATTGCTTTGCTTAGGACTGGAACATCTCCCAGAAAAGACAATGAGCTATCTCCATATGCAATCCTGTATGGGCTTTGCTATCTCTGCAGGCCTTCAGATCTGCCCATCTTTAAAACCAAAGATCAATTCTTAAGAAATTATGTGCTTGGCTTCTCTTTCACCCTTCATTCCATCAGACAAAAGGAACCTCTAGTTCAAACCCCACTGCTTAACTTTCCCGTTCATCCACACCGGCGACTACAGGTTGATCAAGTCATAAAAAGAGGACAACTCAGACAAGCCTGGGAGAGACCCTTCCTCGTGCTCCTGACTACTGAAACTACAGTGCAAATTGTCAAGCGGTGATGGACTCACCACACTAGGCTAACATGCTCCTGATGGAGAAACACAACAAAGAGAGTGAACAACAGAGAGAGTGAACTTCTGCTCACAGAGTTTGAAGAAAAGAGTGAGGAGTTTTTGTGGGGTTTTTTTGTTTGTTTGTTTGTTTGTTTTGTTTTGTGCTTTTTGAGACAGAGTTTCACTATGCAGCTCAGGTTGGCCTTAAACTCACTTTGTAACCCAGGTTGGCCTCAAACTCACAGTGATCCTCCTGCCTCAGCCTCCCAAGCACTGGGATTACAGGCATGTGCCACCACGCCAGGCCTGAGTGAGGATTTTTAAAGGAGAGGAATTTGTGAGAAACCACAGCACTATCTTTTCTATCAAAGGATATAAACAAAAGTGCCTCCATTTTAAACTCTAGTCTACCCTAGGCTGACCCATCTCCACCCTTTATACCAGAGTTATAGAAAATGTCTGCTCAGTTTAGATTCCAGGAAGATGGCTGACACCCAAAGGTAACTTATCAACAGCCAAGGACTTTCAGTCTCCATACACCCACTCTCTCCTTCCTTAGCAACACTGCCCAACAATTCTTCAGGCCCTCCTTGGCACCAAACTAGCCAACTGGGGCAGACTGTGAACCTTCAAAGCAACCAATAAGGAGGAGGTCAGGTGCTTCATACATAATTAGGAAATAAAAGGAGTCCACTGCTATATCTCTGCATACTTGCTACCTCATGCTAAAATGTGCTCATGGCCTTCTGCAGAATAACCTTACCTTTTTGAGGAAAAAATAAAAACAAAGAATTTGAACCTGTCAAAAACGACAAGACAAGGATAAGTCAATACACTTTAGTTATAACCTTCAGTGTTAATGGTCTCAATTCACCAGTCAAAAGACAGAGACTGGAGGAATGGATCAAGAAGCAAGATCCAACAATATGCTGCATACAAGAAACACATTCGATTCAAAAAGAAATTCATAGACTGACTGTCAAAGGATAGAAAACAATACTCCATGTGATAGGAACCTAGAAAAAAGCAGGGGTAGCTATTCTATTTGCAGATGAAGTGAATTTCAAGCCAAGACTAATTAAAAGAGATAAAGTCACTACATCCTTGTAAAGGGAACAATCCAAGAGGAAGAGATAACAACATAAATATATATATACAAATACCACTGCACCCTACTATATAAAATGAATGCTAATGGGCATGAAAAATCAAATAAGCCCTAATACAATTGTATTGGGGGCTCTCAACACCCCACTGTCACACACACAAAAAATAGATTAGACAAAAAATCAACAATGAAATATTAGAACTGAACCAAACTTTTGAATAAATGGACTTAGTAAATGTCCACAGAGTGTTCCACCCCACAACATCAGATTCACATTCTCAGCTGCACATAAAACGTTCTCCAAAGTAAGACCACACACAAGCTCACAGAACATGCTTAAGTAAATGCAAAGGAACCAGAATTATCCTGTGCATATTATCAGCTTATGGTGCAATGAAATTGGAAATCTATGGCAAAAGAAACCACAAGAACTTCATAAACACATGGAAATTAAATAGCGCCCTCCTGAACAACCAATGAATCACAGATGATATTAAAGAAGAAATTAGACAGTTTTTACAGTTGAATGAATTTTACAGTTGAATGAATATTAAGGTCTCTTCCAGGTAATACAACGTATCAGTAC
The DNA here is from genome assembly GCA_004365215.1 of Cuniculus paca. NCBI lineage: Eukaryota > Metazoa > Chordata > Mammalia > Rodentia > Cuniculidae > Cuniculus > Cuniculus paca. The sequence goes on along the minus strand of RJWT010011042.1, from coordinate 15,373 downwards.
TTATGGGACACAATGAAAGCAGTCTTAAAGAGGGCAATTTATAGCAGTAAATATCCATACCAGGAAAACAGAGCAAACACATATAAACAACTTACTGCTGAACCTCAAACATCTAGAAAAAGAAGAGCAGGCTAAGCCAAAAGTTCGTACAAGGGAGGAAATTATAAAGATCAGAGCAAAAATTAACACATTGGAGACAAAAAAAAAAAATACGAAGAATCAATGAATCAAAGAGTTGGTTCTTTGAAAGATTAAGAATTTGAACCTGTCTCTAGAAAATAAGAACAGGTCCTTGTTCATGGCCAGCAAGCACTCATAAAACTCAAATCCTATAACTGTAAGAAACTGCTTTCTGAAATGTAATTTCTTACATTGAAACCAGTATGGAAAAGGACTTGGTGTTCAAATGAGAGAGAGCACAGCCAACCAGCACCTTGATTTCCAGTCTGACTTCTAATTTTCTGTCAATGGACAGAAGCTGTTTTCAGGTATGCAATGTGCAATCATTAGTTACACAGCTAAATAATACAGTAAGAAAAGTGGGCATCTAGTAAGTTAGCTAAAGGGCAATGAATGCATAAATGAGGATTTTGGTTTGGTGTGGGGGTGTTTTGGTGGTACTGGAGGATGAACCCAGGGCTTTCGCACTGAGCTGTATCTCCAGCCCTTTTTATTTTGAGACAGGGTCTAAGTTATCCAGGCAGGACTTCAATCTGCAATCCTTCAGACTCAATCTCCCAAACTGCTGGGATTATAGATTGTACCATCATGCACAACTCATTAATGAGTTTTTACTATATCACTCTCCCCAATGTGCACAAAATATCACAGCTTAATGAAAACAGCATAAAATTGGGAGACAGTTAACCCTGCCATTAGCTACCTGTGTGATTCAGAAAATTCATTTTCTTTCTCTGAGTTTTTCTCTGTCAATCAGATAAATGTTCATGATATTAAGATCTCCTCCAGGTCTCATGTCTATAAATTTAATCATTTCTATCACATTAAAAACTGAACTGAAAACAAACATACATAATTTTCTCCATATACTTAATTTTCCAGTAACACTCATTTTCCCTACATATTAGCACCCCTATATCTTAAGTTTACAATATTTACAAAGGGTTGCTGAAAAAAGAATCTGCTGATACTATTTATTTTAAATCTATTCAGCAGAATAAGAAGCCAAGCCCTTCCTGCCAGTTGGCACCATGCGCAGGCCGCTGTGAGAACCAGACACCAGCCCCTTCTGTGCGCAGGCTGGGAAACGGGAAACAAGAAGAGCCAAGGTCCCACTCCCCCCAACCCTCCGCTGTGAGCGACTGGCTGATCTGGAGAAACACAGGCTGTCATGATAGCTAATGAGGTAAAATACAACTTAATGCTTATAGTGTTTAGTGTTTCACTGACTTTGCAGGCCTAAAGCTGGTAGTCTAATCATCTATTCAGAGAATAACAACATACAATGTAGTAAAATGGAGGCTCTCCTTCTGAAGGTAGTAGCCATTGTTGATTTCCTATTATCTTGTTTTGAAGTCTTGAGTCAATCACACTGTTTTGTTTTGATTGGCTTTATTCTGTTTTATTTTGCTTGGTTTTATTCTCTTTAAAAATAAAAAAATATAATTAAATATATTCAGTATATGATTGGTGCATTTACTTTTAGCTCTAGTTATAATAGTACCTTAGAGGCTCTGCAATCTTGCAGTTAACTAATTAGGCTTTTTATAGAGTTTATGTTTGCATAAAAGCCAAGTCAATACGATCCTAAAACTTGCATAAAACATAATCTGGGGGCCATATTCGGTGGAGGAAGATAGTAGTACATCTAACACAACTTTTTTTTTTGCGGCACCGGAGATGGAACTCACAACCTTGCGCCTGCCGGGCAGGCGCTTAGACAGCTGAGCTAGATCCCCAGCCCTGTTTTTGAGACAGGGTCTCACTATGCCGTTCAGGCTGGCCTTGAGCTCACTTTGTAGCCCAGGCTGGTGTCGAACTCACAACGATCCGCCTATCTCAGCCTCCCGAGTGCTGGGATTACAGGCGTGAGCCACCACGCCCAGCTTCTAACACAACTTTTAAAAATGAGGCCTTCTGTTCAAATTTTTACATCTGGCCTCTCAATTTTTCACTATTGGTTTTACCTCTCAATTTTTCTCTATTAGTTTTAATTTTAAAGCAAACAGAAAGAAGTGTCTTTACACACACTGTCCTTGATTATTTCAAGTATGTCAGAATACCACTAAAGTTTCAAGTCATTCTTAACTGAGACTGTGGAATAAAAATCTCTCTAGAAAAGCCGGCTAGCATATTCTAAAGGTCCATCCCCCAGTTCAAGCACTTGCACAGTCTGAGACCCTGAGCCTATACAAAAGGCAATGTGTGAAGGTGGGAGGATGGGGAAGGAGTGCTTGCAGTGCTCTGGTAGGCACAAATCACCCTGGCAGTTCAACAACTCAACTCCCTGTACTTAAAATGAACTCTGAGTTGTGGCATACAGTGCTAGAGCACTTTCTATGAAAAGCAGTGTGTACTGCAGTGCAAGAAGAGGCTTCCCAATACAGGGTGGCAAGAAATTATGGTACAGTGATCTACACCACACTAGATCTGAGATTGTCCACAGGGAGTAGGGCCTGGAAATCTGTATCAAAACTCACCGCTTATCATGCATCACTTAGTGTAGAGGGAAGAGGGCCTGCTACCAAAGGTGACTTGGTGCAAAAACAAAGCCACGAAGTGAATCCCTTTAACTTAAAGATGAACATTTTCTGGTCACGTGGGTCTTGGGGTGAGGTTGGGGTGGGGAGCTGAACAGGACTTTATTTTGAAAGATAAAATAATAAAAAATGATTAATTGAAATAAAGTCACCTTACATCTGAGTAAAATTTTATTTCAACAGTGCACAAAACCTTAAAAGACTAAACTGAGTGTTGAGGAGAAGTACAATTATTCTTTAACATTTTATAATAATGCCGTAAGATAATTAAGCTTGATTTTTAACACCACAAAAAGACGGTGATTTTTGATAAAACGGTGGAGATACTCATCCATTTTCCCAACATCCAGCTGTAAGCCATCAATCCAAATTTTGCTCCTTTCAAGGCCCTATGAAGACATCATCCCATGTTCTCTCCTGGTCCACTGTGAACTGCTGATCCTGCCAGACTTCCTTTGTCCAAGACTAAAAGTCGAGATTTCTACTACTAATTCTACAGATTTCATAAAATCCTGCATCTTCTGAAAAGTTTAAAATTACTCACTACCCCGCTTTTGATTATCTGCTATTTGGGGCAGCCTAGGACACCGGCAAGGTATCATAAAATAAATGAAAGTATTAACCAAGGAGGACTGTTTGAGGTGTGATTAATCTTACTCTTAATGTTTTCAATATAATCATAAGTTCTGTTTCCTTAGGTAAGGTCATAACTTCAGGGTCTCAGATATTGAAAACAGATAAAGACCTTCACCCCCATAACTATGCTTAATGCCATGAATGGCTTCATTGTATAGTGGGGTTGAAGCCTTCTCAATTAATTCACTGCCATTTTCAAAATTCCTGACTAAAATAAGCCCTCTAGAGATCATTCTAAAGAAGGCCCCATGCTGGCTAGACTCCCCACACAGCTGCAGCTGAGACTCTGGCACTGTAGGTAAGCAAAACCAAGCAAGCAGCAACTTTACTAGCATTCACTCAGAGGGTGCTACATGCTATAGAGAGACAACAGGAGATTTGCCCTGGCCAGGGGCAGGGTACAAGGAGACTCACATGTCGAACTGGTCATTGTCTACTTCCATTTCCCATATTAAAGGTCCAAAGAGTCTTTTGATGTTAATAATCTAAACTAGGTTCCTGATAAAAAAAATTACAAAATTTTATCTTTAGTCATTCTTTGGAGAGCTCCTTCAACAGGGTCAAGTAAGGACATACTATTATTCTACATGCTGATGCGAGAAATATGTAACATGGGTAGATGTAGGGGAACCATAAATCCCTATTAACATAGTATCAAAAGTTGTTTCCTGGGTGCATTCAATTCTGGGAGTCCATAGTATTCATTGATTTTTTTTAAAGGGGTCTCTGTTTGGTGATAACATTCCCGCCAGAGACCTACTTGTCCATGTAAGTTTCCTACACAGTCTTCTAAATCAGTAAGGGCCCATCACTAGCAACTGACAGGTACTGTATTTCCTTGATTCTAAAACCTCCTTTTTTCCCCTTGAAGGCATCTTGTAATCTTTGTGTCTGTTTAATAAAATGTCTCCTTCTTACTTTCCAGAGGTAATTATTAAATTGACTATGTACCTCTGAACTGATGACATTTAAGCAACATAGGAACTGACCCTATTCCAAATGGTTCAATAGAAAAAGTTACAGATATGTTCCTAAACAAACAAAAAACCTAAGATGGATACTTCAGTGTCCCCATGAGGATACAGGGATAGGTCTAATCTAGGGGCATCAAAATACCTAAGAAACATTTGAGTTCAAGTCATCACCATTGTATACTGGTCAAGTTTCATAAATTTATTCAACAGGTACAAAATGCAACTATGGGTAAGAAAAAGTTACAGATCTAGGCAGGGGAAACTGGAAAGTTCCCAAGAGGGTGTGGCAAGCACAGATGGGAAGCTGGGGAGTCAGGACTAACAAAATCAAGTGGTTTTAGAGAGAGAATAAAAGAGAACCGGAGAGAAAACAGAACAAACTAATAGACTCCAGAAGGGTTGTGCTTCAGAGGGGAGGGTAATTCATTGACTTGTTAGAAGCCCTATTTATAATACAGAGGAGAGGTAGCCTAAGAATTTCCAAGTACAAGAACAAAGTGCCTAGCCAGGCGTGGAGGCACACTCCTGTAATCCCAGCACTTAGGAGGCTGAGGCAGGAGGATCATTGTGCATTTGAGACCAGTGTGAGCTACAAAGTGAGTCCAAGGCCAGCTTGACCTGCATAGCAAAACTCTGTCTCAAAAAGACAAAAAAAAAAAAAAAGAACAAAGTGACTGTACTAGAAGCCAAGGAGGGTAGACATAGGCTCTGCCAAACTTCTGACCACAGGTGTACAAAAAGGAATCATAGCCTATATGGGCTCTACATTGGATAAATACTGTGATAAATCCTTGGAAAATTCCATATATGAGACTTAACTTTCTTCTACTTTCAAAAAAAGTGAAATAAACTTTATGGTTTTCTAGGTCTTTAATCCCTCAAAGTCAGGGTACCTAGCCTCAGAGATGGTTAGAAAATGTATTTTCAAATCTCTTGCCAAAAAAAAAAATCCATTTGCCTAGACAGCGTACTTATTAATCTCACACCATCTATAAAAACAGGGAGCAACTTGTCCCTCAGGGATGCGAAGGAGGCAAGACAGTTATGATCCAACCTACAGAGACACAGGTCTCTGTAGAATGGGATTTTTGGCATTGGTATGCCCTACCCCAAGTGCATCAGGACAATGGAGATTCTGGAAAAAAGTATCTCTGGTGTCACATTGAACCAGTCCTTTTTTCTAAGCAGGTAAGCAAAGAAGCCTTCCCACCTTCAGGCAGAGCTAACATCTAGTCACTGTATCGAACAGGAAACACAGGCTGGTAAAACTCTTTTTGTCAGCCTCTGTCTCGCTCTTGCTCTCACTCTCTAGTCAGCTGGCACTCTGTAAGTTCTACCTCACAAAGATAAAAATAAAAAACAAACTCTTGCACATATAGAATGGCTGCCTTAATTTTGGCAAGTGCTCAAAAGTGAACTGGCGTGGCACAGACACTGTCCTCAGGTTCAGGCCTTGGAGGTAACCACTGAGAAAGGAAGGAAGTGGTGAACCAAGTACCAAGTAGGGCTTGAAATACAGTGCTAAAAGCCCCAAACCTAGGAGAAATGAGACTTAAAGTTATGATGGATCGCAGCTATATACGAAGATGCACAAAGATATTTTTGTATGGAAGTTTCAAAAATGAAAAATGTGTTCAATTTAAAACTAACTGCTGCATTGCACAAGACTAGAAAAAGGTTCAATAAGAGAAGGAAAAAAGGGAACTAGTTACAGCACAACTGCAAGGCCCTAATCTGCTTGCTTGTAAACTCTCCTAGCACCTAGATGGGGGTTGGTGCACGGTTTACACTTGATAAATATTCACTGCATTGAATTTCAGAGGCTCCATATTTTTAAGAGCAGCTCATCTTCCCTTCTGCATCAATGAATGAAAGTGGCAGTGGGAGACAAGGAAAGGAAATTCTGGTTAGTGCTGGGGGTTCGTTTTGTCAAGTTAGACTACACCACAACTTAAATGTACATTTTGAGTCATGGTTTTACAAAGTATATCCTCTCCACTACATTGTGGCTACTGCCATCTTAATAAAAACAAATAAATATAGCTGAGATATTAAAAAATATAGTCACTGCCAAGCACTGATGGTAATGGGAGTCGAGCAATGAATAAGTCTCCAGGAATGAATACCTGCTTCTATCCTGGAACAACAGAAGAATAGTTCACAGAACAGGATCCATTTTTTAAAAAGTAATTAGCTATCAGTACTCTTCCACCAACTCCAATCTACCTTTTTCTCTGATTGTCACCATACTACAATGTCTACATGGAATGCTGAACCCAAGCACATCCCCAAACAGAATAAATACATCTGAGCTGGACAACGAGAGACAGAAACTCAGAGAAGGGAAACCTCCTCACTGGAGGTATGTCTTACAGTCAAATGCTGGCAGTAAAGATGGTGCCTGCCACCTTTAAGGCAGACAAAGATACTAACCCTCAGAAACTGTGAATGTGCCCTAATGTAATTAATTCAGGATCTCAAGAAAAAACCACCCTGGATTACCAGCACTAAATTCAAAAGCAAGCATCCTTATTGGAGACAGAAGAGAAGACAAAGAGAAGCCAAATGAAAACAGAGGCAGAGACTGCAGCGATGCAGCAAGCCAAGGAGCACCAGTGAGGCTGAAGCTCATGACTTTCCCCTTTAGCCCATGACACCAGCAGTGTGTGGTTGGCCTCCCTCCCTCGCCTCCCTTTACTTGTCCTCTGTCCTCCCCAAAACAAGGAATTAGGACATTTGCCTCACTGTCCTCCCACCACCACTAGATTTACCTTGTGGCTGCTCTCTGGGCTGCCACAACAGGAAGTACAGTTGGCATGGTGGCTGTCAGGCATGGTACCTCCCCCAACTCCTTCCATCATGTATGGAAGGACCTGGAAGGACCTCCATTATTAACATCCCCCAAATCCCTACAAGCTGTGATTAACACAGATAGCCCCCTCAGAAGCTTCCCTGCTTTTGGCTCTCTCATTTTTCAAAGAAAACAGACAGCTATCAATGAAACAGCTGGTTTCTGATGTCCTGCTGACCACTCCATTACAACTGTGGCTGTCCTGGACACCCTACTCTTTCTCCGGAGATGTCTTCCCTGCTTGAATTTGAATGAAGGAGCAGAACTGGATTTGAACCAATCAGTAGACTCAGACCTGAAAGCTTGAGTTTAGACCAATCCTGTCCAATCAGCAGGCTCAAACTTAGACCAATCAGCAGATCTGTATCCAGACTAATCACAGACCTACAGCTACTATATAAGTAACACTCCTCTCACATTTTTTTCTGGTTGTTTTACATAGGCCCCCACTGGTATGTTGACTCCTCTGTGCCACAGCTCTGGTCCAGTTCAAATAAAGCCTCACTCCTGGGGTCATGTAAATTTGCTCCTGATTTATTTCTCAGATAGTATGAGTTTGGAAGGTCCTGTCAATCTAAAAATCCTAAGTAGTGTAGACAAAGCGGTCACTTTAAAAGAGAGAGATATAAACACTAGAAGGTAATAGCCCTGAAGAGCTCCAGAGACCAGAAGCCCATGAACATCAGCAACAGAAAGCAGCAACCCGCAGAGTCAACGGCCCACATCCAGCACAAGCCAGCACTGAAGGGCAGCAGTGCTAGCAGTGGCAGAGAGCAGTATCCAGCAGAGTTGAACAACGGTGTCTGGCACAAGCTAGCAAATGGTAGTGAATGGCAGCAGGAGACACCAAGTGACCAGCAGTATCAACAGATGGCGCTCGACATTAACTGGTGCTGCTTGTAGCGTCAGGGCCACTAGCAGAGCTGCACTTTGCCAATTCATGATTTTTATCTGAACTGGGCAAAAGCGCTCTCAATTGATTGGTGACACCAGAAGCCACTAGAATCTAGAAGAGGTATAAAAGGATTCTTTTCTGAAGGAGGGAACATGGACCTGCCAATACCTCAGTTTAGGACTTCTGGCTTCCAGTACCATGACAGAACACATTTCTATTATTGTAAGTTACCCAGTTTGTAGCAATTTATTATGGTCATTCTAAGAACTAATACACAAACTATATTTCAAACACATGTATTTCTTTCATAGTTTGTCCATCTCCGGTCCAACAGGTGTGGAAAAACTTTCTAAATGAACACTCAGGGTAACATGAGAAGCTACTGAGAGGCCAGATGTTCACTGGTTGCTGGGTCAGCAGATGTGGATGCATGCCTCACGGCAGGACCCATAAGGCAGGTAAGATCCTAGAGACTGGCACACTTAACCCTGAGAGTAATCAAGTCATGAAAGCCAGCAGACTAGATTAGATCCCAAACTGGGTCTTCCTCCAGCTACTTCCAGGGACGCCCAGAAGTGCTAGGGCCCGTGTAAACAACAGAAGTTGGTGCTTCCCTTCTCATTTTACATATTCAACCTTCGTCAATGGTCAAACACAATAGATGTTCTAGGGGAAAAAAAAAAGTTGTCTTTCTATTTCCCAAATGTCTAGCACCATAAAAACCACTTCATGAGAAATTTGCTACATGAGTAATTGGTCTGGGAGCAAGATGGGCTCTCCTACACAGATGTCATCCTTCCACAGGACTCATCCCCAAGCATCCTTCTCTTCCAGTAACTCAGCTGACCACCTCTGCGGTCTACATTTATTTGAGGTCATCTCTAATCTCAATAGTTCTGCATCACAGTTAGTTTAACTGAAACAAGGGTAGATTTACAGACCTTTCATAACCACCAGGTGGACTTTGTTGGTCCATGGATGAGACAGGGCATTGTTGCTGGCAATGTGTTGTTTCGATAATGGAAAAAAAAAAAAAAAACCGCAGGTGGGAGAAGATTACTTGAAGGATTTCTCATGTAAACTGAGAATAGAAACTGAAAGGATTAGTGTTGTTCAGAAAAACGAAAATGCAATGTAGCTTCTACATTACTTTCTTACAAGCAAAACTTTCAAAAGAGTCTAAAAAATTCCTTTCAAATTATAGAAAAAAACCAGTCTAAGTATTAATTGTGGTAGTCACAAAAAAGGAAAGCACTAATTAAAAGGAAGTAAGTGTTATTCGTATCAATCCGACAGGAAAACCCAGGGGTGAGGTGGAAAACACCCCTTAAGCGTATGTGCTTCCTCTTCCCTGCCTCGTTCTCTGCCTGTCACAAGCCCTTTCTCTCCCAATTGCCCCCCTCCGCACCTACTCAAAGCCTGCCTTCTCTGTAACTCGCCTGAAACTGAAATGCTGGTGTATTTTATCTTTGGGCAAGCTCAAAATACAGGCAGACAGCAAACAAATGCACTGCAGAGTGAAACATTCCAAAGTCCTCTTCAACTCACAAGTGGGCCCAGGAGAAACAATATGCCATTACTTTACCGGGTGTTAAGAACAGAGAGCTCTCTCCAAATATTTATTCTCATGAAACAACCAGGCAATTTATTGGCAAACAACCAGGCAATTTATTGGCAAACAACCAGACAATTTATGGACAATAGGCCACAGAGCTCTTTAACAAGCCAATAAATGTTACGGACTTCTCTCCTGCATATCCATGTACAAACATCTTGCATGCCACTTCAGATGGCTCACATATATTACCACTAAACTTCTTTCCTTATCTATCCACAGACACCAGAATGAAAGGCTCTGGTTCTCCATATCAGTGGAATTCAATCAAGTTCCAGCTATCTCCCCTTCTCTTCTCCTCTCAAACCTGCCCTTTGTGTCTCTTCCTTCTACTGCTTCTACTTCTCCTTAAATTCTAAAGAAAACAGACGAAGGGAGGTAAGTAAGAATATTGATTGGTAAACCAATCCAATAAAACTGCTCACATTGATCTTAACATCCAAAACTGACCCTGCTGGGGTAATACTGGCCTAAATCACAGAACAGCAAAGGAGCGATATTCATTATGATTTAGGGCTTAAAGAGATACTACTGGCAGAAATAAAGCTTACTGAACAGGCAAGAATGGCATAGCTCTGTCCTGAGAATGTTCGTAAAGAGAAATGTACTCATGATCTGGCTTCTGAGCCCTCTGCAACAGAAATTGGACAGCAGCACAGTCTAAGTACCTGCCAAACATTTCAACTCTAGAAATTAAAATAAAACCTTGGTAGGCTATTTCTATGCTTGCTCAATGTATGGTCACCACACAGACACAAAATTAACAGAACTGGTCTGACATAACAAAACTGGCCTAACAACTTCAAAATCGTATTTCTGTTCAATATTTAATCCTGATATTTGTTTTTTTAATCCTGATATTTGTTAAGTATTATTATTTTATTGTCTTAATTTATATCGCCTTCTACATTTTGTACAAAGCAAAAAGCTACATCATATTTAGGTTTTTCTGAATTTTGAAAGTTCAACAGACTAATACCAGCCCCAAAGGCAATCAGGTAGTCAGCATAAAGTCAGGATAGACTTTATTATTTTTTCTAAATAATGATGTATGATACATACATACATACACAAAGAGTGTATGCTATATGTAGGCATACATATGATCTAAAAGTCTCTAGAATTTACTGTCATTAGAACAGCTAATCTTTGTTGAACTCATATGAAACAATGTGTTACCTCCTCAAATTTAATGATTACTATTAGTCTCCCCTTGTTGTATCTGGATAAACTCTTCAGCATGGCACCCAAGGATGCTGGCGCTCACCCTTTCTTTTACAACATGGCAACATGACCACCAGAAGACAGCACTCTGAGCACATTTATGTATTTTTCATGAATTTGAGAAAGAATGACTTTCATGAATTCAACCAAAGAATCTTCATAAATTCAACCAATGGCAAGAAATTTAAAAAAACACATATTATATACAACACAGATACATGAATATATTTATATTGTATATGCATATGTGTACACACACACACATACCCTAATTTTACTATTGGTACTGAAGATGTAATTACATACTTCTCAACCAGACCCTGATCCTTGGTTCTGCTATGCCTTCTGATCTGAGAATTCCTCTGGTGCATCACACTGATGCCTGTCACATACCAACAGTCACTAAAAACTAGAGAAGGAAGCAAGTCTGTGACTAAAATGAGAAACAGCCTTTGGCTTTCCTCACCCATCTACTTAGTCATTCTTTTAAAATAATATATTGAGCATGAATTCTCGCTTCATATGCTTAATGATCTTATATTTTAGATGAAATGATCAATATTCTAGGTACAGGATATACAGTAAAGAACAAGAAAGTCAAGAATCTTGCCTTCACAATTTCTACTTATACTGGCCCAGTAATGACTAGAATTTAACACATTCAACAAATGAACTCAGTATGAGACTAAATAAGAAACCCTGCTTGATTTATGCCTCCAAGTTAATTCAATAAGCAGTGAGTTCTTATATTTAACAACAGTCTTCATATATACATAACATTACTGTATATGAAGTACACAACCAAGGCCTGTGCTCAGTAAGTCAGCATCTTCTGGGACAACACCCAGTGGTATGAATGAAGTGGAGAAATAACCAAAACAAGAAATTATCCATCCAAATGCCTGCCTACCACCACCATCAATGACCATAAGAGAAAGATGACAGTCATCCCATCATAGTGGTTCCAAGAGACAAAGTTAAAAAGTACTCCAATATATATTTCAATGCTATGCACCACCACTACTATCACCATCCCTGAAACACTGCACATCAGTTTACCCCAAAAATATTAATATTCTTAGTTTGAATGAGATACAGCTTTTGAGATTTATGGTGAAAACAAAACTAACTAGTAATAATTGCAGAAGGGCATATTTCCACCCGAGGAGATGCTTCTCAGTTTCCCTACTCCTTTCTCTCTCCTACTTTTAAAAGGAAGGGGCTAATGAGTGGGGAAACCTCGGCCTTCTGGGCTTGTATGTGGCCAAGGCAGCTGGCGGGGCTTGCTGAGGCCACAGTCCTGTTCCACCTTTGGCAGTGACCACTGGACTGCACGTCTGCACTGAATTCTGGATAACCAAGAGGGAAGATTTTTTAAACCATACCAGAAAATGACTTTGCTTTTAGGATGTGTTTATTTATTCTGGTAATTTCTTCCAGGGTCACGGGGCAGGAATTTTTGGAACATAACTAAAAAGAATGTGGTAACACTGGCATCCTTAGCGCTTCTGACTTAACCATGCTGGAGCCCAATTCAACAAACCCAAACGTAATTTTTCAAAAATGCTTATCTTGTTCCACACCTCACCACAAAGCAAACAGACTAATTCACAGACTTCCTAATACTCAAAATGCCTCTAGGTCTTTCTGTCAACATATTTTTAAATACTTTTTGCGGTAGCGGGGGTGGGGGGTCATTTACAAATTTTACCCACCTTTTGATTTTAGAGTATAAGAGAAAGCTATACAAATGGAACTAAGGTTCAGCTTAATCATTTTTCAAATGAACAAAGTCACTCTTAAAGAGAATTTTTTAATCAACTGCCTTTCCCACAAGAACGGAAAAAAAAAAAAAAAAAAAAAGAATCCTGAAGCTAATCCAACCATAACCTGCACTTCCAGAAATCAGTGCTACACTGCCTGAGAGAGCTCCCACAGTCACCGGTGCTGTTACTAAAGATGAGAGGTTGCACTGCGGAAGATCTATGAAGACTGAATGATGGCCTCAAGAGTCTCCAAGCCAACAACTCGGTAAAGACAATAAACACAGCAAACGGCACAAGGAAAAATATATGATGTGAATAGAGAGGATAAAAGACAAAATATTCAAAAGAAAGAGATGTATTCAGGAATGCAGTTGGAGAAAAAAATAACTTCAAACATTCTATAGCATAGTAGGATAACTATGGTTGCCAATATCTGAGTATTGCAAAATAGCTAGTAGAGAGAATTTTGCATGTTCCCAACACAAAGAAATGATACGTCAGCCGGGCGTGGTGGCTCACACCTGTAATCCCAGCACTCAGGAGGCTGGGACAGGCAGATCGTTGTGAGTTCGAGACCAGCCTGGGCTACAAAGTGAGCTCAAGGCCAGCCTGAATGGCATAGTGAGACCCTGTCTCAAAAACACCAGGGCTGGGGATCTAGCTCAGTGGTCTAAGCACCTGCCTGGCAAGCGCAAGGTCGTGAGTTCAATCCCCGGTGCCGAAAAAAAAAAAGAAATGATACGTCTCAGGTGATAGATATGCTCATTCCTCTGATTTGATCATCAAGCATTGTGTGCATGTACTGAAATGTCACACTGTAATCCAACAATATGTACATTTACATATTTGTAAATTAAAAATGAAAATATAGTTTAAAAACAGAAATAGATATATCATAAGGAAATCTACAGACCTGAAATACGACATGTACAGAGAACCTTTGAAAGAAGAAAAAACATTAAGTGATTTAACTGTGGAATCATATGAATTATTACCTAAAAGGAGGGAGAAAAGTGACAGCCCCCAAATGGACTCCAAAATGGGATTAGAGATACGATGTTGAACTATATGGGCATCAGCTGGTGGTAATGCTCCATTTAAAAAGCCAAGCCAATGTGTGAACCTTGATTGGGCCCTGCACCAGAAAAAAAAAAAAAAAAAAAAAATATATATATATATATATATATATATATATATAAATGGGATAACTGGCAAAATTTGAAATATAGAAAATACATAATAATATATTATCAGTGTTAATTTCCTGGCTTCACAATTGTACTGTGGTTATGTAAGGCATTAATGCTAGGTTATCTGGGTGAAGGGCATTCAAGAATTCTTTGTAATATTTTTCGAGCATTTTTGTAACTCTGAAATTATTTCAAAACAAGTAGTTACATTTTTTTCAATGAGATTTTTGCAAACACACACACATAGAGCCTCAGATAAATTCTTGACTGATATACACAAAAACTCAGACTATGCAAAATTAAAGTTATAGGTAAAATGGGTACCTTCATAACGGCTGAAATTTTTGATGGGGAGAATAATTTGGTGATATCTATTAAAATATTAAGTACACACTATTCAACTGAGCAATTCAGCTGAGTATGTATCCCAGGGGAAAAAAATGCTCAAATAGGTAAACAACGAAATTTTTATAAAGAGATTTTCATTCCATCATTGTTTGTAATGAAGGAAAGAAAAGCTGAAAACAATCTAATGTCAAAGGCTTCAGGTTTATTAACGTTATTAAACTAAAGGTTTATAATAAAGTTATGTCAAAAATTCTACAAAACAATTCATTTCTCTATTTCACAAATATATGGCCAATGCACAGAAAAAGTTGTGGAAGGACATTTTTAAGCAGAAGGAGGGACTTCTCCCAAATTTTACAACTAGGATAGCGATGGAAGGCTCTCCAAATCTAAGATGATATAATTGTAGCTAATGCCAATCACATAGGAAAAAATCAGAGACATCAAAAAGATAAATGTGACTCAGAAATGACTCCATTGTGTTTTTAATAACAAAATTAACACATGTTGACTGTGAAAATTCAAACAATTCAAAAATGAAGGCTCAAAGTTCTCCTCACAACTAATCCTACTCTCCAAAGGTTAAGCTAAACTAATAAAGACAAAATAATGTCCGAAGGTTAAAAGAGGACATGTAATCCAATTTCAGCTAAGAGGGGCCCAAGCCCATAAAGCCAGTGGTATGAAGATGGAGTAGATAATGACCTGAGGTTTGCAGAAAAAGCTAAATTCTACCAAAAAGGCTTCTGGGCTATATTCAGACCCAAAAAATGAGCAAGGTAATGAAAATATTAAATAATAGGGATTTACTAATACCCAGAAAGGCAGGTGGATATTATGATCTTAATGTCTGTGCTTCCCCAAAATTTATTATATTTGATGCATTAGGAGGCAGAACCTTTGGCAATGATTACATCACTAGTTTTCACATGTACTCATCTGTGTGGGTGTAGAATTGTAAAGAAGCTATGCACAAACTTTAATCTGCTTTCACAGAACAACTATTTTGAAGAAAACAAGAGACACTATGGTAGCCATTGTTGATTTCTGGCTGTCTTGTTTTGAAGTCCTGTATTGCTTGCATTGTTCTGTTCTGATCTGCTTTGTTCTGTTCTACTCTGTTTTATTTTGTTCTCTTTAAAATAAAAAAAAAA